>JASDQU010312596.1:0-13530 GCA_032191745.1 Picea mariana | reverse complement strand
CAGAGCTGCAGATGCTGAAACACAGAGGAAACTGCCAGGACCGACGATGCTGAAACACAAGCAAGCTGTTACAGTCAGCGGTCAACAAGGCACCAACCGTCGCTTCCACATAAGAATGCCGACACAATCAAGAGCGCAATTCACGTGGCTGAACAGCCCGCGAATTACGATGCTGAAACAACATCAACAGCAACAAGAAGAAGTTGTTACACCAGCCGTAACAGCAATACCTCATGTAGCTCCTGTAATATCATTCGGTTGCGCGAGACTAGGACATCCTATTCTGGTTTAGAAAGTAGATCCAACTAAAGATAGGACTCAGATACACATTGCAATTTTTGATCAATTGTATCGAAGGGGTTCCCTCTTTAATAGAGAGGAAATCATCATTCGGGACATCCAAGTTTTTATGTATTGAAAAGCTTCAGAGAGAGGGACACACTTCATTTTTCTCAGACTGTAATATGATATTTTGACAGATGAATAAAAGACTGCTTTGAGTATCCTTCTCTAGATTTTTCGTTCCAGGGGAATCTTGTGAGAAGGGAGGGCCCACCTTCATCACAAGATTCACCCGTTAGTTTTAGAAGTGTGTTAGTTCAATCTCTGTTTATACTTTGATTACGTTTGTTTGTTGAAACATTGTTTTTCCGCTTTGTTGAAACACTACTGACTCTGTCTTAGTTTATTGAATGAAAATCGTAATTCTTTAGCAATCTTATGTGATGATTTTATGAGGCTAGCCAGAGACTGGGTTAAGGATTCCTACTCAGACAGGAAGGAATCAGAACATCCTGTCCTCTGTAGGTTTCATTCATTTCTGCAAGTGTGCTAGCCAGAGACTGGGTTAAGGGTTCCTGCTCAGACAGGAAGGAATCAGAACATCCTGTCCTATGTAGGTTTCATTCATTTCTGCAAGTGTGCTAGCCAGAGACTGGGTTAAGGGTTCCTGCTCAGACAGGAAGGAATCAGAACATCCTGTCCTCTGTAGATTTCATGTAAATTCTGCAAGTGTGCTAGCCAGAGATTGGGTTAAGGGTCCCTGCTCAGAAAGGAAGGGATCAGACTATCCTATTCTCTGTAAACCTCAATTTCACAAGTGTTCTTAACAAAAATAGGGCTTAAGGTTCCTGCTTAGAAAGGAAGGAATTAGATGGCCTTGTTCTCTGCTAGATAGAGTTAATTTCCTCTGCATTACTATTTTCATGAAAAAGTGTTAATCAGAAACAAAGTACTGAAGTCTCCGTTTGAGAATAAGGGTCCTATTCTCTGGTTGCAGAATAGTTGTTCTTTCCTGTTGCAAGTGTCATATTTAATGTAATCCAGGATTCTTTAAATTAATCTTTAAGATCTGCAATAGGTAGGTTGCTTTCCTGTGATTTAAATCAGAACTTCAGTTCATTCAAGGCAAGTGTGATTAGTATAGTTTCTTTTACTACAACTGTAAGTTGCTTTTGGACTTGAGCATATATAGTGCGTGGTTATCTTTGAAATAACAAGACTTCCCTGGGTTGATAATTTATGTATCACTTGGTTGTTTGAATCAATTAAGCAATTATAGTGACCAACACCTCTGTTTCTCAACCCAGACACAGAATGCGACCAAAGTCCATCCAACCTCCTCACTCTGGAGCACTTGGATCTCATCTTTGAGATGAGGAGCTATAATGATGGAGCAACTCCATCGGCACACCCTTCTTAGCAGCATAATTGACATGTTGTTTGATGCCTTCTTGAACACGTTGGTCAAATAGAGATGTCTGACATGCGTGCAGCCTTTTGCTTTCATTCCTCATGACGACACTCCTCATGGCGGCTCTCCGGATGGTAGGTTCCATTGTTCAAGAAACCCTCCTAATGTTTAAATTTTCTCAGCTCTCTACACTCCATTTGCAAGGCAATGGGTTTTTTTTCTTGTCTTCCTGCCTAGAATTTTTGTTCAGTCTGAATTTTTCAATTTTTGAATGCATGTTTAGATAGCACTGTCAACACTATCTACTGCCACTTGCCCTAGTTTCCAACTGTATGGTGTAGCAAGCAGCGGTCGCTACTTTTGGCCACAAGTATAATAGGTTGCCACTTGTTTCGGTTTCCACTAGTTTAGCAGAATAGGTGGTAAGCCTATGAAACTGATAAATTTTGTATAATGACAAAGAATTAATCAGGAAATATCACTTTTTGTTTTTAAAAAGATGGAATATAAATAGATAAAATATATATAATTTGGTTATTGGTTAAAAATATTCAAGTATTTAATGAAGTGATGTAAAAGAGGATATATAATTTTAAAAATATAATTAGTGAATTTAAGTATTCAATGAAGTGATAGTAAAAAAATATATAATTTTAAAATATAATTAACTAATTACACTTGTAAAGCCTATATCAATTGATCAAATAAATTGTAATTAAAAAAAATAATATACATAATAAATCAATACTTATTAAGCAATGTATTTAATAATATTGTGAGGAAAGTTATATGTGTAAAAATAGTAAATTTAATAAAGTTAAACATTTAATGATCGTGTAATAGTGAGAGGCATGTAATGGTAATGTAATAGTAAGAGGCATGTAAAGGGAAATATATATTATAAGTGAAATCAACAACAAAGCTATTTATACCTGTTTCTTAAAAATATTTTAATATATTAGTGATATGTAATCCAAAATAAAAGTTATAATAATTATGAAATATTTAATATATTATTTATATATAATTTAAAAGTAAAATAAAGTATATATAATTTAAAAGTAAAATAGAAATAACATGATTACTTTAAAAAGTATATATAACTTAAAAGTAAAATAGAAATGACTAAGTTTTATTTATAAGTAAAATAGAAATGACATGATTACTTTAAGTTTTAAATAGTCAAATTAAAATAAAATAAAAGTATAAATAATTTAAAAGTAAAATAGAAATGACTAAATTTTTAATAGTTAAATTAAAAATTGTATTTTCAATAATAGAATAATATTATTATGACATTAAAGAAAATTGATTATAATAATTGTAATTTAAAATATTTAAAAATACAATATTTACAAAATTAAGATATAGTATTTGAAACTTAAAATATTAAAAAATAATGCTCGTAAATTTAGATATTTAAGACTATGTGTTTAATATTACTATAATATTACTATGACATTAAATAAAATAATGTTATTATGATAAGTAAAAATGTATTTGAAATTTTGAAATTAAAATATTATGTTGTAAAAAAATTATTATTATTATTATTATTAAAATACAAGAATATTTTCAAACAATAAAATAAAAATATTGTATTTCAAATAAAAATAATAATAGATTATAATTTTTGTAAGGTAAATAAAAGTACTACAAAGATAAAGATAGTGTAACAAAAATTTTAATTGAACTTATTTATAGAACAAATCTTAACTAAATGAAACTTTAAAGATGTATCATCATCTATACTTAAAATATATAATACTTATAACAATTAATGATAATGAAATAGAGAATTAGTTTATATGCCTAATATATAAACTGTTATATAGAAAAACAAAATAATATAGATACAATATTTAGATATAAATAAAAATAGTGTAAATATGATATTTATAGAGAAATGTTTTTACAACACAAATATAAATATCAAATAATTATTTTTTATTTATTTTTTAAATAAAAAAGTTTTTATTATCTCAAAAAGCAGTAAAAGCGATACATGTCATTACACAAGTCAAAAAAATTGTCACTTTTTCTTCCACATGCATCAAAACCAGAACATGTGGCATGTAGAGTTTATGAACAGGCTAGTCGACCATAACAGTAAAAAGCTAGAACCTGAAAACATGTCAGTAAAAAGACAAACTTTTGGAGACCCAAGCTTCCATCATGGCGGAAAGTGAAGGAAAACGACTGGCAACAAGTTGGGCAACGACTCTTTGCAGGCTCGTTTGATAGGGAGTCAAACAACATATCCAAAAGACAATTGAGGGAACGTTGACTTTGAAGTTGGTCCACCATCTCTTGTTGCATCTCGAAGATCAGTTGCAAATGGTCCTCTGAAAATATGCAAGGATTGGGCATGTCTGGCTTGGACCTCGTGGCATTTCATGCCAAGGCTGGATGAACAGGTTCTTCCTTGAGTTAATTCAGATGAGTCTCCTCCTCTGCCAAGAGGTCATCCAAATCGGTTCTAGTGGCCTTATTGAGAGGCCCTCCGACATTTGGAGTTGTTCCTTGAATGGAGTTGTCCCGCCACTGTGGAGGGATTTCTTCCTCCACCACACAACCACCCATAGCAATATCAAGATGAACTGAAGGGAATGGGTAGCCAATTGGTTCAGTCAACACCTTGATGTCCTCCATCTGATTTGGAGGAATTTCCTCCTCCATTGGAAAACCACCATAACTTAGCACAGGGTTAGGATTTTTAGGCAGAGCATCTTCGATCCAATTCTTATCAGAGTAGGGAGGGCCGACAGGGATGCTAAAAGGGATAGGAGGTAAAGAGAGTTCTGAGGGCGGGTTTGCATGCTGATGTCAGGCTACAAGATTGTAGTAGGTCGACTTGAGTTTGGGCTTGCCCCTTTCACGAGGCATGGTGTATATAAATCAGAGGGAAGAAGTGAGAAACAGCCTGGATACAGGAACCAAGGTGGAGGGAAAATCAACAGAGGTTTGGCTCTAGCTGGAGGAGTTTGCAGGTGGGGAATGAAGATCCATATGCGAAGGTAGGATCAAATAACCACGCCAAGTTCTTACCATCAGGAAATCCAGTGAAATGAGAGGGAGAGGCACCATGAATTTTGAGGTGAGGTCATCCTGTTGCTGCATACATGCTCCAGAGATCCAAGACTGATGTGGAATGTGCGCCATTAAATGCACCTAGTTGTCCCAGTGCACTAGCGCCCTCCTAGTTTGAATGCTAAGCATGATGAAAAGATGAAGGGGGAGGCTTGCGGTAGGAGGATTTAACTGCACTCATCGCCTAAGTGCTATATAGCATGGGGTTGGCATGTGTCACCTCATCTGGAGAAATTATTAATTTTGAAATTAACATAAATTTACACTAATAGAAAAAGAGAAAATGTGTACTAAAACACATTTTAATCAAAATATATTTACAATCTCTATTCAATATTAAAATGAATAATACACCCTACTTCTTTAGATACAATATAATATTTATAAATATAATTCATATATTTTTACATAAATATTTAAAAAAAATTATATTTACTATGTGGAAATTCATTAAATAATATTAGGTCACATTTTTTAAAAACATGTCAAATACCACATTGTCTTGTGATAAGGGTTCAATGTACATTAAAATTTTTAATGTCAACTAAAACAATAAAGTATAGATGAAGACTTGTTATTATTTTTTATAATGTTTTAGAACAATAAAATATAGATAAAGACTTGCTATTATTTTTTATGACATTTTAGATAAATGATTGATCATATTTAATAATTATAATTAAAATATTGTATAAGAAATAGAAGAAATATGTTGAACCTAAATTAATTCCTAATTGCAACACAACAATGTTTAAGTTCTCCATTGTACAAATAAGAAGTTAATAACTTTATTGTGTTATTTTCACTCATAAATCAATTTTAATTTTAATATAAGAAAAGCTATATTTATTAAAGCATATTGATAAAAAATTAATTTAATAGCTAAGTTGTATTTAATTAATATAAATAAGAAATATAAATAAGAAATATAAATATTTAAATAAGAAATGAAGTTATAATTTAAAGATGACTCATTATCAATGCAATATATTAAGAATTCACAAATTCAAATCTAGAAGAGTAGGTTATATATATTTAATATGGCTGGATTGTGATCTTAAAAATAAATTATTATTATTATAAAAATATAGAAGTTTTTGAAATAAAAAATTATTTTAATATTTTAATATAAATAAAACAAATAATTTAAAAGACACTATCCACAATATCCATATATTTATTTTATGAGAATTAAGAAACTCTCTTTCGAAAGAAAGAGAAAGTTTGTTTATGAAAATTAAGAAACTCTCTTTTGAAAGAAACTAAAAGTTTGTTTATGAGAATATAAATTGGTGATACTTGCAAATTATAATAAGTAATATAAGAATATAAACGGGTGATACTTGCAAATTATAATCATTAATATTTAAAATTTAAAAACTATAATTTTCAAAATCTCTAATTGCAAATCAGTAATATTATAAAATTATAATCAGTAATATTTAAAATTCAAAAACTATAATTTTCAAAATCTCTAATTTAATTGGGTATGTCTATTTTAAGCAAAGTTGATTATATTATAGATGTTGGTTTTTTTAAGTAGTTTTAATTTCATCAATTATATTAATAATAATTTGTTCTTATTGTATATACTAATTAAATTATTATTTTTAAAATCAATTTTAATCTCATCAATACATGTGGATTAATAATAATTTGTCTTCTTTGGAGCGGTGCTACTTTTAGAAAGTCTTGCTCACTCAATTAACTAAAAAATCATCATTTATCAAAAAAAAAAATTATTTTTATATATTTTTATATAAATAATAGTTTTATAATTAACATATGTTTAAATATAAAATTTAAATACAATTTGAATTTAATACTAAAATTATGAGAAAATAATGTTTTTCTAATCAAATTTTATTTATGAAATGTTTATTCTTCCTATTTATGATATGTTTATTTGGGGTTTATATTGGTTTGAGTTGGCATTAATATTGGTGAACATGAATCACCTTTATTTCCGAGTAGTAGCACTAGACGAGGCCCCATGTTCCAACAAGGTGTTGCACATAGCATAATGGGACGTACAAACATGATTAGCTTCATGGTTGAAAAACTGCCCATTGTAATATGATTGTAATATGAAATATGATTGGAAGGTTATGCATCAGTATTGTAGTCGATGTGAGGAGAGTACACATGTCTCTTCCCAATTACAATTGTGAAGAGGGTATACATGTCTCTTCTCAATTATTTAATTTTTTATTGTATTAACTATCACAAGTAGATGGAGTAATTAAAGACAATGTAATTTTTAATTTTTTTATATTTTTATTAATATTTTTATTGTAAATTTCACTTCTAAGCAAGGGAAATTAGTCGCATGGATGGTTTCTATCAATTAAAAATCAGCAACAACAATTTAAAAAAATTGAAAAATATTATAAAATTTGATTTAAGTCAATCGCCTTTGACTTGTCATAGATCGCTATATATCGTGTCAGAGGTATAATAAGAGATTGAATATTATAATAAACAAGGCTACAAAGTAGCATATACCTCATGTTATGTAGGAATTGAGAATGGCTAAATGACAAAGGTTGAATGACAATGTGTTGTCATTCAACCTTTGTCATTTAGCCATTCTCAATTCCTACATAACAGTAGGTATATGCATTATGTAGCTTTGTTTTATGTTGTATTAACTCATATATTGGGTAGTAGTAACAACCTGAGTTAATGGTCTATGATAATTTATATTTTAAGGCTTTGGACTTGGATGGATAGCAACTGGTTTGCTCTGTTTTTTTGTAACTTCTTTGAAGGTACCTCAGCGTATAGTTTGATAACATACAACATAAGAATCTCTATTTAAGATCAACTTTTTTTTCTATTTGAAGAGGGATAGACTATAAATATGCTCTTTCGTTCCATAGTTGATTGCAGTGACGCCCCTCGTCTCTTCGTTGTTCTTTGTTTTGCAAGTGGAAGAGTTACCTAGGTATGACAAATTTTAATTATGTGACATCAAATGGTGATTATGTAACATCATATGGTGTCTTACAACTTTATGCTTGTTTATTGTTCATTATATATGATAATTTCCTTTACAACTGAATAATTTGCTTTAGACAAATTTCTCTAGTTTCTTTGTCAACTTTGGTGAAACAATTTCATCAACGATGTTTTCACAAACACTATAAAAACCTTCCCCAAAAAATGTTGTCCCTCATACTTTGACATACTTTATATTAATAATTGTTCAATAAATACAAAATATCACTTGAATGTGTTGATTGTTGCTTATTTATAACTGATTTATAACGCTTTCATTTTCTATGTCAAAGGTTGTTTTAGGATTTAGTATTATCACGGTCAGTGTGAAAGAGGACCTATGTTCTTTGGTTCTCCTTTTCCTATCCTAGCTTTACTCTCCATTGAATAGTCTCATGGAAGTTATAGCACATGTTTCTATTTTCCATCATTCGGCAACAACAACAACAATTGGTTGATATACATGGGAAATGTTAGTTTTTCCAAGATAAATCTTGTGTGATTTATGTGTGCATGTTGCTATGTTCTGGTTATTTTTATCTCACTTGCATTTTATTTCCTAAGAAAAAATACAAAGTGATAAAGGATGAGATTTTGTATAGAGGGGTGCAATGAATGCTATCTAGTGAACATTGACTTGTAAAGTTGGCATTGAATGTACTATTGAGATTAAACACTAAAAATATGTTTGGGATATCGTGTAACTATGAGAAATGGAAATTAGTGAGCATCAACTTCTCAAAGAATCTACATCTCATTGAATGTGGGTAGTAAACTCATGATTGACATTGGAGATTAAATATTGTTGAAATAGAATGAAGGTCAAAAGGATGCAATAAGTATGGCCAAGTGATTTGCCATGGACTATATCAAGTTTACAAATCTAATTTAAATATTTAAGAATTTGAGAATTCATAAAATTAATAAAAAAAATGTTAAAACCAAGGTAAGGAAATAAGCATGTTTATTTAAAATCATAATTGTAACATTAACCATCAACTATAATAATGAAACCTTCCTACATTTCATCCATTTGTCAAGGAGGTTGCCAACATCCCGCAAAGGACAAAAATTATTGTTATAATCCTATTCAAAATAGAATAATTTAAATGGTTCTTCATGCCTTTAATTATCACACTACCAATACCATAGTTGTCAATAATGGCTAATAACTATATAAAGGACAGTAAGCTTTCTTTTGGACATATATGTTGTTATCATTACCAACATCCTAAGATGTTCTAGTCCATAAATTTGTAGAATGTAAAGCCCTTTATCTAAACTCCATAGCTGATAATATCTTTAATTATCATATTTTAATTATGGGCCTATTTCATTTCCAAGCAAATAGTTTGTTATTGTTAAATGTATAATCTCAGTTTCCATTAATTAATTGTGAATAATTAAAATAACTTTAATTTTACATATAACGATACAACAATGAGGATTTACAAGCTGTGAGTTTTTGTATACAATATCGTCAATCTAGGACATGTTACACCACTAGGATGCAGATAAAATGGACCCAAATTATAGAAAACCATGATTACAACGCTAATGCTTGTGCAATAAGACTTCAAATTCATCCACCAATCATACAATACATAAATCCTTTCTAAAATGGTATAAAAATAACAAAAATAATTTCCTGATGTTAAACTTTGGAAGTAAGATGTTTGTTTTTTTTTGGTCAAATACCAACTAATATGTGGTCAAAAGCGAACTCATCGTTATATACAACCTCACGGCAGGTATAATAAGTAGATAGGGTTAAAAATGTGAGAAGTGTGAAAATGGAAATAATAAATAAATAAAAAGGAGAGTAAAAGACACTTATTGATTACATTGAAAAGTAAAAAGGGTATAACAATACATGCAAGTGTATAAATGGTTGATGGTATGTGAAGAGATGAGTTTGTATGTGAGCATGAGTGAGGAACGTGAAGGGAAGAGTATATAAAATACTCTTGATAACAAATTTTCAAGGGTAATGCAATATAGATAAATGAAACGAATTGGCGAGCGTAAGATTAAGGGTAATATTAATCATGGAGCCTTCATTTCCTCCCATTGTATATATAAAATATTGTTAATAACAATGTAGGGAATAACTAGCAAGAATAGTTGTAGGGTATAGATTAAAATAAGAGGTATATGTTTTGTAATTTTAATAGGGGGGAATAGTAGTGGATAATTGTTCAAGATATAATAAGCAATGGAAGAAGATGTGACTGTGGAAGTAGATGATGAGTAAGCAATATAGAATAATTAAGCTTGAGCTTAGGGACATGTAGTAAGAAGGTGAGTGGAGGGTAGTAGTGACATAAAACTTGGAAAAATGAATAACAAGAATAAGGTAGGAAATGTAGCACTTTATACAATATAATAGATGGAGAGAAAAATAAATAAAAATTAAAAAAATTGGGAAGTGTGTGGGTGAGATGCAAGTAGTAATTGAGGTGGTGTACAATTATGTAGTAGAAGGTGGGTGCAAAGAGAAGTGGATGAGTGATAATGGGAATAATTATACAAGAAATGCAATAACAAAGGCGATGATATGTATACAAATATTTGTATAGTTGAGGGTTATAATAAAGAAACAAATACAAATCGAAGTAAGAAGGTGAGTGGAGGGTAGTAGGGACATACAACCTGGCAAAATGAATATAAGAATAAGGTAGGAAATGTAGCACTTTATACAATATAATAGATGGAGAGAAAAATAAATAAAAAATAAAAAAATTTGGGAAGTGTGTGGGTGAGATGCAAGTAGTAATCAAGGTGGTGTATAGTTAAGTAGTAGAAGGTGGGTACAAAGAGAAGTGGATGAGTGATAATGGGAATAATTATACAAGAAATGCAATAACAAAGACGATGATATGTATACAAATCTTTGTATAGTTGAGGGTTATAATAAAGAAACAAATACAAATGGAAGTGTATAGAGTAGAATGATGATGGTATAAAAGTTAACAATAAAGTAATAGAAAAGTGTTAAAGAGGAAGCAAAAAGTATGTAGCAAGAAAATGATTAGGTAAACAATTTTTTTTTATGTATTTAGTGATTTGAGTAATAGATTCAAAAGAGGAAGAGAATGAGGTACAATGTGTTGAGTAAGTGAAGATAGTAAAATAATAAGCAAATGTAGTTAAAAAAAGTAGATGTAAAAGTGCAAGGACATGTTATAAGTAAGATTAAAGAATAAGGTGCACAATAAATTAGATCAACGCATATTAAGGAGATGCATATAAAATAAATAAAATTAGTGCTTGTGTTTGTAATGAGGAAGGATGTTGGGTCAAGGGTGGTTGATTAAAGAAATTGTAACATCCTGCTCTTGCACGCACTGAGTGAACTTATTATTTGAGGACACTTGCTTGCAAGTGATCCAAATTATTATACTATTGGTCGTTTGATTATGATTATGAGGCATTATGGATGTCATTATATGTTATTTTGTGTATTTACATAGAAAGGTGCTATTGACTGGGTTCTCCTGAGTGTGCAGGACTTTGGACCTCGAGGATGCAGAGGCATCGATGAAACCCCTTGGACTCCGGATCGAGTGAGGGAGTCAACTATTTGGGTTGATTGTTGTAGATATGACATATGTATGTCTGATTAGATGTTATGATGATTGATTATTATTGCTGACATGATTTGTTGATGATGCAGGCTGACGATAGCTTGTCGACCAGACTCACATGTGGAGTAGAGGGGTCACGCACGACAACCCAAGATTTTGAGGGAGAGGTGTGGACAGTAGCCCTGCCATAGCCTACTAGCAATCTCGCCGTGGCTCGAATTGTAGGTTAACGATTACCTAGTTCGAGAACACCCACGATGCCATGAGGGAAGACTGGGATAGTTGCTCACGATGATTCTAAGGGGCACGCAATAAGGCAAGGGCCTTATTCCTTAGAGGCCCTTAGTCTCCCACAAGATCACCTGGCGAAGTATTGACTCCAAGGTTTTTTTATGTCTACCAAGTCAATCAAGAGGCGAGTGACACCCTTGGAGAATGTAGTGAATCCCGAAGGGCACGTCGCACAAGAAAAATGGAAAGAGGAAAGTGTCACCCTTGGAGCACGTAGTGAATCTTGAAGGGCATGTCGCCCAAGGGAAACATATTGAGGCGAGTGGCACCCTTGGAGCACCTAGTGCATCTTGAAGGGCACGTCACGTTGTTAACTAATAAGTGAATAAACCTAGATGGCCTTAGAATGAATCATGTGATAAGAAAGATTTAAAAAAAAATTCCCTCATACAAATGTCACCCAAATGGCTACAAGACTGATCTGGTCATGTTCTTCCAGATATCTAGAACCATGCAAAAAAAACAGCACGCAAAACGGACGTCTGGAGCTCCCAGAAATGGTCCGACAGCGTCTCCTCCTCAAAAGCTTCTCTGCCTCAAAATGGCTTTGGCTTGGCTTCTCCTCAGCATAATTCTGCTCTGAATGCCCCTTCATGGCCTCAAACAGGCCTAGGTTATATAGCTTGGAAGTTGGTTACTCATCTCCAACTTCCTCCCAAAATTTAGGCTCCAAAACTACCCAATATCTCCCAAAAATGGAGAAAAACAATTAAAAATAGGTTAATTAACACTTAAAACCCAAAAAAGTAGTTATAAAACCCACCTTATAGTTAAAAATTGGGCCTAGCCCCTTCTCCCTAGGTGCGCACCCTAATTTAAGGTCATATGGGGGTTTACATGACCATGGGCTGGGGCTTAGCCCCCAGCCCCCTCCTTTATGCGCCATAATACCATGTAATATGTTTTATAATATGGGTTTTATAACATAACATTAATGTGGCGCATTGGTAAAGAACCATTTCTTAAGGTGTTGGGCTTGGTGGTGGTCGTGGGTTCAAATCCCATGGAACCCAAAACACTTTTGAAACATGCCACTTCAACTAATGACTGGGTGCCACGTGGCTGCCCATGACTGGGCCATGTGGCATCTCCCCATTTGACGGATTAATGCCACTTGTCAGCTATTGACTGGTCTAGTTGCCTGCCACATGTCTACCTTGTCAGTGACCCTGCCCAATCACCATCAGCTAGAGAGTGCCACGTCATCTCCTGCACAGTCAGCATGCTGATGTCATCATTGACTTTTTGACCAGTTGACCTTTGACTTTTTCCCTGTTTGGGCTTCCGATCAAAATGCGATAACTTTCGCATACGGAGTCCGTTTGACAAAGTAAATATACCGCCGGAATCAGGAAGACAAGACAGACGCAATGGCACATGTTTCGTCGCATTCTGAGCACTTTCATTTTTGAGCATTTTTCAAGCCCGGTCAGGCTTCTGGATCCGATTTCAGATCACACCTCCCCACAATAAGACCTTTTGGTCCCCAAAAGGTTACTAACCAGTCAACAAGCTCGGGATAGGCCACCCGACTTGCTCTCTATCTCTGAACTTTGTCCTGTGCACCTACCTCATCATGATCAACTGTAACACAATCATGACAACTGACAGTATATTGTTAGCCATTTGAACCCTGTTACATCTTACTGAAGCCACTATCATCCATGTAGAAAACATTGCTAATGACAGCATCAAAAAGACAACTGCAAATGAACTAATATACTCGAAGTATTTGCACGACATGAGCTTATCTTGAAGCAACTTATGATTGATTTTCCATTCAACAATCATGTCTTGTTCTTGCTTAAGATCAATTACTTCATTTGAAACAACTATTGGTTTGTTGCATGCTTGTAGTGCATTCGTTAA
>JASDQU010312594.1:1755-13530 GCA_032191745.1 Picea mariana | reverse complement strand
TAATTAATTAATCACAATTATAACCTTTAATTAATAGATAACTTAATTAATATAATTAAATCATCTTTGTTTAATTAATACCTTGTTAACACAATTAATCCCCTAATTAGTTTTACTTTATAATTCTTAAACATTTATCCAACTAGGGTCATTACAAGAAGAAAAATAAAATCTAAAGTAATAAAATTATGGGAAGAAAGAATGAAGTTAAGTTTTTCACCATTAATGGTAAGTTTATTTCAATATACTTTTTGTAAGGCCCCTGGCTAAAGACGTGTGTGCTCAACTAACTTGACATTGTGGCGAATTACAGAAGTTGGGGTTGTTCAATGAAGCAAGTAGTATGAGCATGCCAAACATAATGAATTTTAACGATGGTGTATTTATATCAAATGATCTGAGACACCTTGGGAGTGTGAATGACCAAGGGAGACTCAACCAAGATGCGTTGCAATACAGATTAGAGAACAAATGGTTTGATGAAGGGTTGAGGGAAAGACTTGGGATATCAACCAAACAAAAAAATTAGCTAAGGCATAAGGAGGGTGCACCTAAACAAGTAGACTTGAGTTGGCTAATAACTTCACTCGCCTAAACAACTAGTTCGTTGGACAGATGGGGTCATCAGTTAGGATTTTAGTGGGTCGACTTGACGACAAAATGAGGCATTCGGTGGGTCGGTTGGGCAAGCCATAAAAATGATCCCACATGAGGATTTGGGACAAGTTTATGAAAGGGAATGACTTGGTGAACCAATGGGTTGACTCACCCATGGACATAGAGAGATTATGATTGGTATGGATCGACTCTTATAAAGGCACAATGGTGCACAACCAAGGAGGGAAACTCATAAAAGAGAAAGAGGAGCTCTACAGTTCTAGGGTAGACTTAGAAAAAGAGCACTCCCTCAAGGATCCATGTCACTCCACCTTGGAGGAATTTGTGATTCCTTGAGGTGATTATATGACGAAGATGGGGTGACCTTCTCTTCGTTTGGATTTGGAGAAGTTTAGAAATATAGGTTTGTTGGAGGCATGTGTGAGGTAGAACCAAAATTCGTAAAGTCTACAGAAATGAAGGGACAATAAGTATGTGGTTGAGGGTATGTATGAGGTACATTGTAGGAGGTTGTGGAGATGGTTGTGACAAAAATTCTTGGTGTGATGAATCTATGTATTAGTTTCTTGTTAAGGTGAGGCGAGTCATGTGACTCCACCCAATTGTAAAAATAGTTAGTAGTGCTCATATTGTATCTGTTTCACAATAACAAATACTTAGTCGGGTGTTAGGCATGGTTCATTCCACCCACACTATTTATATGTATGTCTTTCATTTGTTCCACTATTTTTCTCTTGGTTTCTCATGTTCATGGATGTATTCTTATATATGGCTAAGTGTTAATTTGTTAACAATTGTCTAAGTATACAATAGTTTCACTTGAGTAGGAGTGTGACTCACTAGTAGCCAAGAAAAGAGTATGAGTATTCTCTAGGTGAAGAGGCATAGTCTGAGTGAAGTATCATTGGTGTTATGAAGCATCTAAGAGAGAAACTTTGTGGTTCCACACACCTTCAAGAGGTGGAGGATTGTAAGATTTAGCTATGCACACTGTGGGGACATGAAAAATGGGAGGGATTCATTGCATATTTTGAAGAAGGGTTTGGGAGTTCTTCACCACTATTTCAATGAAATATGGTATTAGAGCTTGTTATTTGTAGATTTTGATGAAGGGATGGTGAGTTCTTCCCCACTATCTCAATAATATATCGTATCAGAGCTTGTTATTTGTAGATTCTAATGAAGGCTTAGTGATCTCTTCACCATTATCTCAATGATAGATGGTATCATAGAAAACTTTGAAGGAAGTTTGTTGCAAAGATAGTTTAGTGGGAATGTTTGTAGACTTGGTGAACCATTCGGTGGGGTGAATTGACTCATCGTATAATTTACATCAAGATTACGACATAGGTTAGGTTGATGGTTCAGTGGAAGGTTGGACTGGGCACACACCTTGTATAGAGAAAGAGCATAGTTTGTTGTGAAATGAGGCATTTGTACAGGGTTGGTGATTTCATAATTGATTGCAAATGGGAGAATTTATGGGTTGCAACAAGTTGAGGCACTTGTGTGAATGACTTGAGGGGACCTAGTCAATCTCTGAACTAGGTAGTTGGTTGGGAACATTTTCATCACGACGTCTTCATTTCATGCATCACCAAGAAAAAAAATTGAGTTGAGTTGGGTTGTTGGATGAGTGGGTCAATCACAACCTTTGGATGAGGTATATATTCACAAAGTTACAACCATCAATTAATAGTAGTATGACTTGACAGTAGGGAGGTGGGTGCATTGTGTCTTGAAGTGGAAGAAATCAAGGTGTGGACATGGCATGGCATTGGAAGATGATTTTGATCAGTTGCATGCGAATTTTGGGACTTAGATGGATTTTTGAAGTTGATGGATGGACTCAACCTTGTATCACAAAAAAGGTATTGTAGGTTTGTGGAGTTGCAAACGATTATTGAGGGGAATTCGTATGGAGATTCAGTTGCTTGGGAAAGTGGAGGTCTAAGAAAAAAACTTGAACCATGGTTGCAGCCGATGGTTTTTTTGGGAAGGTATTGTTGGTTTCAATTTATTACATTTTCTAAGTGTTGCGATGAGTTCATTGAAGAGAAGTCGGATGAATTGGTGGTTCAAGTGAAATCATTTTCTGGAGTGAGAACCAAAATACTTGAGGGCGACTCAAGTGGTGTAGATCTGGATAAGTCATGTATC
This sequence comes from Picea mariana, assembly GCA_032191745.1. Taxonomy (NCBI): domain Eukaryota; kingdom Viridiplantae; phylum Streptophyta; class Pinopsida; order Pinales; family Pinaceae; genus Picea; species Picea mariana. The sequence goes on along the minus strand of JASDQU010312594.1, from coordinate 10,752 downwards.
AGTTGGGATACCTTGATGGGACGAATGTGATGAGAGCTTGGGGAAACCTACTTGGATGAGTTCGGTGGTTGAATTGGGAAAATTTGGATGAAATGATGGAGGTGGCTTGAGGAAGCTTCCTAACTCTTTGATGAGGTGCATTGGATAGTCTATTTCCATGAAGTGGGAAATGAAGTATGTACATGCCAATTTCAAGAGGATGGATGAGGAACCTTGGTGCTTGGTGCCTTAGCGAAATTTGTTGGGTCATGCGATGAATTGACAGTCATGACAAAAGTTTGAGAGTTTGGAAACTTGTATTAGGTGAAAGATAGTTTTGTTCAAGGACATGGATTGAGTCAGCAAAAAATTTGACCAAGAATGGTTGACAGTCAACCTGAATGGGAATAATGTAGACCAAGTGACTTGGGTGGTGTTCACTCACCTTTGGTATAGGAAATTTCATTAGGCAGAGTAAACCTTGGTGACTTGCCAATGATTGCACAATGACTCAGAGATACGGTGTGGTTGTTGGTTGGGGTTGGAAGAGTATTGGTTCAAACATTCCTAAGGCATGGAAGTTATTTGAGGTTATTCATTCTACTTGGAGTACTTTGGACTATTCGTTGGGACATTTGAGGATTGATGGATTGTTGGCCATTCTCATCACAAATGTTGAGATGTGAAGGGTTGAGTTAACGAAAGAAGAGGAGTTGCGCACTTTCCTTTTTTGGAGGATTGTGTGGATAGGTAGAATGCAGAATGAAGAGATTACTTGGGTATGGAAATTTCTCTTTCTTTGGTTTGTAGGGTTGAAGGTAAAGACTAACCATTCCAAGCGATAGAAAGATAGCTATAACACCATGGATATGTGATGAAGTAGTGGAGAAAAGGTAGTCTGTACCTATGGTTCTTGTTGCATAGATTGAATAATGTTACATGAGATGGACATTGGATTCAAGTTGTTGCATATGAATTGGTTTTGGGGTGACTTCATAGTGTAGAAAGGTAAGGCGAAACATTTCCTTGGTCTAATATTGTTGCGTACATGGACCAAATTGTGGAAGGAATTCAAAGTACAAACACACCCATAGGTTTGAAGTGGAACACTTCAACATTGTGGAGGATTTCCTTGATGAATATTGGAAAATGGAAACATTAGTGAGGCAAGGATGGACACTTTCTTGAATCTTTAGATCTAGACAGAGTAATAGAGATGCCACAGAAAAGACTAAGTTTTGGCATGAGGAAGTGCATTCTCATGAGTTGGGTGCAACGGTTGGAATAAAATACCTAGTTGTTCCAAGGAATGGGGGATATAAATATGCCAAGACATGACAAAGTTTGTTCAAGTATGGTTGCAGCAGAAGGATCACATGGGTTCAACACTTAAACAAAATTAGGAATTTTTTATTGCAGTTGTAGTAGCAGTTGAGGGAGAAGTAGCGACAATAGATTGGATATTGATCATCTCAGTGGGATAATGGCATATTATACACTATGGACAAAGTTGGGGAGGATACGTCATCCATAGTAGAAGAGAGTTTGGTCACACAAAACATTGGGTAGAGGTAAGTGTCGATGATTGCATAGGTTGAAGATGAATATAGTGTGAGTTGGAAACTTGGGGTCCCAGTTTGACATAATTTGGGGTTTCCAACAGACTTAGTCACCATTGGAGAGTTGTACATTGCATATTTTTTATGTGTTATTGGGATTGATAATGAATTTAGTTGGGGGAGGATGTAAGGCCCCTAGATAAAGATGTGTGTGCCCATTTGACAAGACATTGTGGAAACCTGTGAAAGATGGGGTTGATGAATAGAGAAATTAGTATGATCATGCTATACATAATGAAGTGTAACTATGTTTCCTTTATATTAGGTGAGATCATAAACCTTTTTCATGTGATGTGCCAAGGGATACTCAACCGATATGCCTTGCAACACAATTCAAATGATAGATGGTTTGACAAAGGGTTGAGGGAAATACTTGGGATCTCCACCAAATGGATGAATAGGCTAAGGCATGAGGAGGGTGTTCCTAGACAAGTCAGCTCATCTTGGCTAAGATATGTGGTCACTCAACCGATGAGTTATTTGGAAATATGGGGAAGTCGATTAGGAGTTGGCTCGATGAAAAAATGAGGCGTTTGGTGGGCTGGTTGGGAAATACTCCCAAATGCACCCACATGAGGAGTCGAACAAAATTTGTGAAGGGGTACAACTTGGTGAACCAATGGGTCATCTCAACCATGGGCATAGAGACATGATGATTGGTAGGAATTTGTGCTTATAAAGGAACAAGGGTGCACAAATAAGGAGGGTATCTTGGAAGAAATCAAGAGAAGATATGTGGTTTTGATGTAGGCTTAGACAAAAGAGGGTCAAGCTCCCTTAAGGATCCAATTCAGTCCACATGGGAGAGCTTGCAGTGACTTGAGGTGATTCTATGATGAAGATGGGGTAACCTTATTTTGGGATCGATTTGGGGATGTTTGGAAATGTAGGTCTGTTGGAGGCATGTGTGAGGCAAAACCAAAATTTGTGAAGTTTGTAGAAATGAAAGGACAACAAACCTATGATTTAGGGCACGTCTAAGGTGCATTGTAGGAGGTTGAAGATATGGATGTGACATATATTATTGGTGTGACAAATATGTGTATGAGTGTCTTGGTGAGGTAAGGCAAGTCGTGTGACTCTACCTGGTTGTAAGTCGAGCCAGTAGTTCTCATATTGTAATAATTTCACAATAACAAAGACTTAGTCAGGTGTTAGGAATAGTTCATGCCACCCACATTGTTTCTGTGTATGTCCTTCATTTGTTCCACTATTTTTCTCTTGGTTTCTCATTTTCATGGATGTATGTTTATACATGACTAAGTGTTAATTTGTTAACAATTGTTTAATTATACAAGAGTTTCTCTAGAGTAGGAGTGTGACTCACCACTAGCCTAGAACAGAGTATAAGTATGCTCTAGTTGAATATGCATAGTCTAAGAAAAGTATCCTTGGTGTTGTGAAGTATCCATGAGAGAAACATTGTGGTGTCGCACGCCATCAAGAGGAGCACAAACACAAGATTCAACTAGGAAAACTATGGGACATGAAAAATAGTATCAGAGTGATTCATTGCATATTTTGGAGAATGGTTGGGGAAATATTCACCGATATATGAACGATAAATGGTATCATATCTTGTTCGTTTTATATTTTTATGAAGGGATGGTGATTTGTTGACCATTTTCTCAATGATATATGGTATTAGAGCTTGTTTGTTGCAGATTCTGATGAACACTGAGTGAGATATTCACCACTATATTGACGATAGATGGTATCAGAGAAAAATTTGAAGGCAGTTCTCTGTGAATATAGTTCAGTGGAAATGTTCATATCCTGGTGAACCATTGAGTGGAGTGAATTGTTTCATCACAAAATTTGTATCAAAATTACAGTAGAGGTTTGGTTGATGTTGTGGTGGATGGTTGGACTAGGCACATACCTTGTATAGACCAAGAGCAGAGTGTGCGGTGAAATTAAGCATTTGGAAAAGGTAGGTGATCACATAAGTTATTGTGAAGGGGAGCATTTTTTGGTTGCAAAAAGTTGAGTCACCTGGGTGAACAACTTGAGGTGAACTAGAGGAGATATGTGATAGGAAATTGGTTGGGCACATTTCAATCATGACATATTCATGGCATGCATCACCAAGAACAACAAATGAGTTGATTTGGGTTGTTGGATGAGTGGTTTGAACACAAACTTTGGATGAGGCATCTCTTCATAGAGTTACAACAATCAATTAAAAATAGTATGACTTGACTGTCGAGCAGTGGGTGCATGGTGTCTTGAAGTGTAAGAAGTAAAGGTTCAGAGATGGAAAGGCATTGGAATATGAGTTTTATTGGTTGCATGTGAAGTTTGGGACTTTGACAAATTTCTAAATTGGACGGATGGAATCAACCTTCTAAAAGAGTGAAGGTCTTGTAGGTTTGTGGAGCTCCATATAGTAATTGAGGGGATTTCATACAAAGAGTTGGTTTCTTGCGAAAGTGGAGGTCTAGGAAAACAGACTTGAACTATGGTTGTATCCAAGTATGCCATTGGGAATGTATGGTTGTTTTCAAGTTATCACATTTCCTAAGTTTGTAGTGATTTAATTGAAGGGAATTTGAATGACTTGGTGCTTCAAGTGAAATCCTTTTTCGTGGTGAGAAGGAGAAGAATTGAGGGTGACTCAAGTGGTGAATATTTAAATAATTCATATAGGAGTTGGGACACCTTGATGGGAAAAATGTGCTAAGATATTGGTGCGACCTACATGGATGAGTCTTATGCTAGACTTAGAAAAATGTGGATGCAGTTGTGGAGGTGGCTTGAGGAAGATTCCTAGCTCTTTGTTGAGGTGCAATGGATAGGTCACTACAATGAAGTGGGAAGTGAAGTATGTAGAGGATGAGTTTGAGAGGATGGATGAAGTGCCCAGGTGCTTTGTGCTTTAGCCAGATTTGTTGGGTCATGTGATGATTTGATAATTGTGACAATACTTCTAGAGTTTGGACACTTGCAATAGGTGAAAGGAATTTTCTTTCTAGGATATGGATGGATTCAGGAAAGAAGTCGACCAAGAATTGTTGGAATTCAACTTGAATGGGTGAAATGCAGACCAAATGATTTGGGTAGTGTTCACTTTCATTTGGTATGGGTCATTGGATGAGGCAGAGTGCACCTTGATGAAATGCAAATGATTGTGCGATGAACCAAAGATTTGGTGGGGTCATTGGTTGTGGTTGGAAAAGAATTAGTGTTATCACTGGAATTTCGTCCACAACATTGCATGCAAATAGTTATAGAAATACAACAATGCCAACAACAATTAGTTCACCTGCAGCACTAAAATGCATTTCAAAAGGAAAAAACTATACAATTGGGAAAAAATTGACATGCACAAACTCACTAAAGGAAGCGCATGCACAATGTGTGGTCAAACAAAGCTCGTAGAACACATAATGAATCAAATGCATAACTGTGTATGAGAAAATCCACACATTCCTCTTAGTGGTGCTTTTATGGTTCTTTTCACCCCCCCAACCACTTATGGATCAGCTCCCAACTTGAATTGACCTCCATATCTGAGAGAACTCCGAATGGGGGGTTGGTCAAGGACCAAAGGGTGCCCTAAAGGGCCCCTTGTTCACACTAAGAATCGGTTGAATTTTTCCTTGAAGAAATTCTATAAATGGAAGCCATGGGTGCACTAAGAAACCAATATCTTCATAGTATTGTTATGATGCCTCAATTATCCCTTGATACTCCTCTTTTCTCCTTGGATTATTCTAGCATCATTGAAATAATCCATTCCACTCACCTCTTGAGGGATTAGGCGTTGATTTTCTTCATCATTTTCCATTTTTCTTCCATTGTAAGAAGAGCTCTCCATTAGGGAACTCAATATCCATCCCAAGGAGGAAGAGGCGACTCACAAATCCTCATTTTTCTTTACGTTGTTTTTCCAACTAATATAGTTATCCATTGGTGGCATAATATTGGTCATTGGTTGATTGTTTATGGTTCTAAGTTTCTTATGCATTCTAGTTTTTATTTCCTTACTTGTTTTATTTTTTTATTTTTTTATTACATGTGTTTGTCTTGTCTAACCCACTCACAAAATTTTGTCTTGTCTAGCAAGCCCAACTAGGCATGCAAGTGTCATTGTTTTTCTCACCCAAGTGATGAAACAAGCATAACAGGTCAGCGACGTAGTTTATGTAAAGAAGAAACCACCAAAGAACAATGTCTCGATTGGTTTTCTAAATCAGTTGTCTCTATACTTGCCAAAGATGTAGCATCCACTTTCCCCCAACTCAAATAAGAATCCATTAGCAAGGCCCAATAGTTCAACCTCATTTATGCTCATCCAGGTTACTTATACACAATATTACATGATGCACCCATACCCGTACCATTTGGCCAGGACAAGCCTAGAATGTCTCATGCTTCATATGGGTTGATTGGTACGACGACACACCACAACCTGTACAGCCAACCACCACCTATGTATGGCACACATCAATATCTGTAACCATATGGAGGGCCATTGTATTTCCCTCTACCCGCTTACTAACAACCATATCTTGTTGCTCCCCCACCCTCCACCAATTCTATTCTCAACTGGTGCCCTCACAGGCCAATCCATATCACATTGGTGCACCTATTTCTGTATATGTACACTCATCCCAGATTATTTGTAATTTATTTGGTAATTGTAAAAATCCTTTGTTTCCATCATTTATTTAGTTTTTTGTCATCAATCCTTATGACCTTCTTTTTACCAGAAACACAACCCATGTCACCCTTGGTTGGGGCCTCCACTCCCCTTTTTTTTCATTATGACATCATTCATGAACCCTAAGTACCCCAAAGTCCATGTACCCCTAATCTATGAGTTGGTTCACTTTGTCATTCCTCAGGCACAATTTCACCCCATATCTAGTCGTTCCCTTGACACTAGATACAATTTTACGGTTGCTTCCAATCATCCCTTAAACATACCCTAACCAAGGGAAGTATTGATTCTCACTACAGCTTGACTTCATGCATGTTCCCTATGAGTATCTGATCTCATCTCAGTGTATTTCAAGAATCCCATTGCTTCTTGGAGTCGTGTCTCCATTTCGGTCAACATCAACACAATTTATAGAAGGGAGACAATATCTTAACTCTCATTACCTTTAATGAGGAGTATTAGATGACACAGAGAGAATCATCACTGCTCTTTGATTCTATTGACCCCCATAACATTTGACTTCAACAAAATCAAATTTTACGGTGGGTTTTACTATGCCACTATTGCAGTTGTATTATACCATCCAAAGACCTCTGAATTTGTTAGGCCATCAATTCCTACGAGTCATCAAAACTTATTACAAGTGTCCTTACCTATTTTTAGAGTATGTTTACCATTCAAAATTTTCATTTTCCATTACCAACCACCCTAGAGGGTATTGCAGTTATCTACCTCATCATACAACCTCAGTTATTATCTTACATTTTGAGTTACATGACACGAGCATGGGGCATGACCACCTCATTTGTATACATATTTTATTTTTTCTCTCTAGAGAAAGGTTTGGGTCCCACAGTTTCCCCTCTCCCTTTGATAGATCGCTCTTTCCATTCCTCTCAACACTCTTCATTACAATGGCACTCTCAATAGAAGAAACATTGATGTTTTTCGACTATATGTATGCTCATAACCTCACACATCAGGGGGCATCTGTTATCACTGAAATTTTGTCCACAACATTGCACGCAAATGGTTACATAAATACAACAATTAGTTCACCTACAACACTAAAATGAATTTCAAAATGAAAAAACTATACAATTGGGAAAACTTTGACATGCACAAACTCACTAAAGGAAGCGCATGCACAATGTGTAGGCCAACAAAGCTCATAGAACACACAATGCACCAAATGCATGACTGTGTACGAGAAAATACACAAACTCCTCTGAGTGGTAATTTTATGGTTATTTTCACCCCCCCAACCACTTATGGATCAAATCCCAACTTGATTTGACCTCCATATCTAAGTGAATCCTGATTGGGGGGCTGGTCTAGGACCAAAGGGTGCCCTAAAGGGCCCCTTGTTCACACTAAGAACCAGTTGAATTTTTCCTTGAAGAAATGATATAAATGGAAGCCATGGGTGCACTAAGAAACCAATATCTTCATAGTATTTTTATTATGCCTCAATTATCCCCTGATAATCCTATTTTCTGCTTGGAGTATTCTAGCATCATTGCAATAGGCCATTCCACTCACCTCTTGATGGATTAGGCATTGATTTTCTTCATCATTTTCCATTTTTCTTCCATTGTAAGAAGAGCTCTCCATTAGGGAACTCAATATCCATCCCAAGGAGGAAGAGGGGACTCACAAATCCTCATTTTTCTTTATGGTGTTTTTCCAACTAATATAGTTATCCATTGGTGGCATAATACTGGTCATTGGTTGATTGTTTATGGTTCTAAGTTTCGTGTGCATTCTAGTTTTTATTTCCTTACTTGTTTTATTTTTTTTCTTTTTTTATTACATGTGTTTGTCTTGTCTAACCCACTCACGAACTTATGTCTTGTCTAGCAAGCCCAACTAGGCATGCAAGTGCCATTGTTTTTCTCACCCAATTGATGAAATGAGCACAACAGGTCAACGACGTAGTTTATGCGAAGAAAAAACCACCAAAGAACAATGTCTCGATTGGTTTCTAAAATCAATTGTCTCTATACTTGCCAAATATGTAGAATCCACCTTCCCCCGACTCGAATAAGAATCCATTAGCAAGGCCCAACAGTTCGACCTCATTTATGTTCATTCAGGTTACTTATACAGAATATTACCTGATGCACCTAGAATCATACCATTTGGCCAGGACAAGCATGGAATGTCTCATGCTTCATATGGGTTTCTTGGTACCACAACACACCACAACCCATACAGCCAACCACCACCTATGTATGGTGCACCTCAATATCTGCAACCATATGGAGGGCCATCATATTGCCCTCCGCCCCCTTACCAACAACCATATCTTGTTTCTCCCCCACCCTCCACCAATTCTCTTCTCAACTTGTGCCCTCACAAGCCAATGCATATCACATTGGCACACCTGTTTCTGTATATTGACACTCATCCCCGATTATTCTTTATTTATTTGGTAATTGCAAAATTCATTTATTTCCATCATTTATCTAGTTTTTTTTCATCACCCCTTATAACCTTCTTTTTCCTGGCAACACAACCCATGTCGCCCTTGGTTGGGGCCTCCACTCCCCTTTTTTTTCATTCTGACATCGTTCATGAACCCTGAGTATCCCAAAGTCCATGTACCCCTGATCTATGAGTTGGTTCACTTTGTCAAGCCTTGGGTACAATTTCACTCCATATCTAGTCATTCCCTTGACACTAGATACTTTTTTACGGTTGCTTCCAATCATCATTCAAACATAACTCAAC
>JASDQU010312592.1:2979-13530 GCA_032191745.1 Picea mariana | reverse complement strand
GTAGTTCAGTATGGGGTTGTTGTAAGTGATTGAGTCCTAGTTTTCAATAGTATCTCTGATGCTGCCTCTATTTTGGTTGGATCTGCGCATTATTTCAGCCCCCTGGTCCCAGATAGATTGGCTATAATGACAGCCATTGAAAAGATTCTCTTCGGTCTCCTCTTGGTGTTGACATAAGACGCAAATTGAGGGCCCAATGAAGCCTCTTCTCCTGAGATTATCCCATGTTAGAATTCTATTATGGACAATTAACCAGAGGAAGGTGGAAACCTTTGGCCATAGTGCCTTGTGCCAGATTTTGTTCCAAATATTGTCCATTTCCTGATTGTGGTAATTGCCTTGTAAGTAGTAGGCTTCTTTGACCGAAAAATTACCAGTTGTGGAGTGTCCCCATCTGAGGATGTCTGGGCCTTCTCTATTGGGGATTTTCCTGTGTCTTGCATGGTGGTTCCAGGCTGACAGATTTAAGTCGCCTGGGACTCTTAATTCCTGGTTGGAGGTCTTCCACTGTCACCACTGTTGTCTTGGTTTGAGGGGTTTCCATAGATATTTTACCTTAAGTGGAGGATCTTGATTAAGAGCTTGTTGGAGGGGTCTTAGCTCTGCCAGATCATTTAGAGGTTTAAGTTGTTTCCATGAGTCTTGCCAAAACATTGCACTTCCTCCATTGTGGATCTCTCAAAAGGCATGCTTCTGTATTAGGTCTCTGTTTTGCTAGGCTGTGTTCCAAATGTTTGAGCCCTATATTCGGACATTGTGCCTAATCAGTTGATCAGTATGCATGGAGGGAGTGTATTTGTTTTTCCAGATTTGCGCCCATAGGGCATCTGGTGTTTTCATCCATCTCCACCACATCTTGGCTCCCATTATCTGGTTGAGCTTCCCTGGGTCTTGGAGTCCAAGGTCGCCCATGCTTTTTGGTGCGCATACCTTATCCCAGCCTACCAATGCCCATTTCTTGTTGGGCTGTAGGCCTTGCCAAAGGAAATCTCTCTGGAGGTTTCTTACAGCTTTGATGATTTGCTTGGGAGATACTAGGGCGGTAAAGAGATAAGTGGGTAAGGTATGTAGGACCGATTTTAGCAGGACCAGTCTGGCTGCGATATTTAGCGGTCTAAAGGTCCAGTTGGCCAGCCTATTCGAGATGGAGAGGAGGAGGTTGTTCCAGGAGATGGATTTAGCTGGTGCTCCTGTGAGAGGAATGTCTAGGTAGTTCGACGGAAGGGAGCTCTTGGGGATGCCCAAGAGTTTGGAGATATGTGATTGAACCGCAGCTGGAGTGTTGAAAAAGAAGAGCTTGGATTTGTCTAGGTTCAGCGTCATGCTTGAGGCTTCTGTAAAATCAGAGAGGATGGAGTTGAGCTTGTTGGCTTCGCGAGCAGTGGGGGAATTCATGAGAAGGGTGTCATCAACAAATTGACTGTGTGAGGGAGCTGGCTGAATGTTATGCAAGGGTAAGGCTTTGAGGGAGCCTTCTAGAACTGTTGATTTGATGTAGCGGCCTGGCAAGCCTTCCGCCATGAGTACAAAAAGGAAGGGCGATAATGGGTCCCCTTGCCTAATACCTCTGGAGGGCGAAAAGGGTCGGGAAGGGAATCCATTGACAAGGATAGAGAAGAAGGCCGAAGAGGTGAGGTTCAAAATCCAATTTACCCAATTTTGGTCAAAACCAAAAGAATTTAAGATGGCTCTAAGGTATTGCCAGCTAGCTTTATCAAAATCTTTTGAGAGATCAAGTTTGATTAACATACCTAGAGTTTTTGTTGATTTGAGAGAGTCGATCACCTCATGTGCTAGAATGACGCTGTCCATAATTTGTCTTCCTTCTACCTAGCCAGCTTGTTCCTTGGAGATGACATAGGGCAGTATTGGTTTGAGGCGATTTGCGATCACCTTTGTAATGATCTTGTAAATTACATTACATAAGGCAATGGGCCTAAACTGTTTGGGATTTGTGACTCTTTCCTCCTTTGGAATGAGAGTGAGGAAGGTTGCATTAAGAGCCTAGAGAACTTGACTCGACATTCATGATTCCTCTACGACCTCCTAGACTTCCTTCCTTACTATGTCCCAGCAGTGATGGAAGAAGTCAGTAGTGAAGCCATCTGGGCCTGGAGCTTTTCCTGGGGGCATAGCTTTTGCTGCTTGGTCCACTTCCTCTTGAGTGATTTGCCTCATGAGAGTTGCTTTTTGTTCAGGGGTAACCGGTGAGGGTATGTGACTGGTGACTTGAGTGATGGCTTCATTTTCGTCCGCCTTAGATTCCATAAGGAGGTTCTGGTAGTACATGTTGAGCTCCTCTTTGATTTGGGTGTGTTCTCTGATCAGGTTACCCTGTTCATTTTCCAGATGGGTTATTCTGTTGATGTGTCATCGGTGTATCATGGTTATGTGGAAGAATTTTGTGTTCTTTTCCCCCTCTTTGAGCCATTGCACCTTGGATTTCTGCCTCCATAGTATCTCCTCTTGTTTTCTTCTTTCCTTCAGCTGCACTTGCAGTTCCTCCTCCTCCTTCATGAGCTCAGCAGTTCGAGTCCTTGAGATAAAGGTTCTTTGTATTTTAGCTATCTTGTTCTCTGTGTCCTTAATGCTTTGGAATATGTTGCCAAAAGTGTTTTTGTTCCAGTATTTTAGCAGTTGCTTGAAATTTTTGAGCCTTTGTTGGAATCTGTACATTTTGGTGCCATGGTCTACTTCGGCTTGAGCCCACCAAGTTTTTGCGAGCTGTTAGAAATCTAGGTGCGTGAGCCAAAATGTCTCAAACTGGAATGGTTTAAAATTAGGTGTTGCCTCTATTGCCAGCTAGAGGGCTATTGGCCAGTGATCAAATCCAGCTTTGGGGAGAATAAGGCTTTCCATGCAGAGGTCTCTTTCAATCAATTCCTCCGCTACAAGAAAGCGATCCAATCGGCAGGCTACGTGCTGGTTTCCGGACCTGCGGTTGGACCACGTGAAGGTGTCATTGCGGTTCTCTATGTCTACTAGCTTTAGCTGCTCAGGAAGAGTTTTGAACTTACCACTATCTTGCTCGAGTCTCTTGCTCCCGCCTGTTTTCTCCTCCAGTGACATGATCATGTTGAAGTTGCCTCCTATGATCCAGTTAGGTGTGGTTGCCAAAGATTTTACCCGAGCCAGCCTTTCTATGAATTTGATTTTTTTCTGTTGCCCTTGGGGTCCATAGATGTTGGTGATGGTTCCCTCCTGATTCGAGCCTGTGATTTCAAAGTGAGCTGATAAGGTGCCTATAGTGGAAAAGGGTCCACTGAGAGTGGTGTTGCTTGGGTTCCATAGTATGGCCAGACCTCCTAAGGCTCCCGAGGAGTCTGTTTGGATGGAGTTGCAACCTTTCCATATGCATTGAAAGATGGTTTTAGCTTCCATTCCTGCACATTTCGTTTCTTGTAACATTAGAATATCTGGGCTTTCAGATTTGATGCAGTCCCTGAGAGTCCTTTACCTGGATCTGCCATTGAGTCCTCTAATGTTCCAAGTGATGATCTTCATCATTATGAGGGTGGGTGCGGGTGGAGGTATCCCTCCGAGAGCTTATGTATCTGACCTGAGTTGATCATGAGATTGTCGGCTTCTTTGATTAGTTGATGTACTGGTTTTCATCCCCTCCTTTTGTTCTCGCGTAGTATTTTTTTTGAGCCTGAGCCTGATTCTGTGGCTATGCCTAAGCATGATGTGGATCCCGTTGTTGAATATAGAAAGACCTTGTGTACCTTTCTGAGTTGCTCTTCGGGGAGGGCTTGTAGATCCTTCTGATTGAGAGCTTCCTCAAGTTTTTCAAGGTCAATACCTGCTAAGTCTTGGGTGTCCACTTGCATTAGGGTGTCTCCATCTCCATCTCCTTTTTCGTCTGTGTGGATCTCTTTATTTGGGCCAGAGGAGGAGGGTGTAAGGTTCTGGTCTTTGTTCTTCTGCAATCCTTCGTGTGGATCTTGGATTTCCTCATCCTCTAGTAGCTGGCTCAGTATATCGTATGCATTCCTGGTCAAGATCTTAGGTTTGGGGTCAGGTATTTGCCTTCTGGGAGGATTTTTCTTCCTGGTTTGGACCGTGGTGAAACCGTCCTTCTGCAGGTTTTCACTGGCTTTGGAAGCTTTCTTATTGAGTGGGCAGTCCCAGAACAGGTGTCCATGTTCATGTCATTTTATGCACCTGAAAGGGATGTGTTCGTAGTCGAGGGTTTGTGACCAGTCTTCATCCTGATACTCCAGCATTACTGCCCCTGGTAAAGCCTTAGCTATGTTCATGTAAACAAATATTCGAGTGTATGAGGTGTATTTCCACTGCCTTGTGGCTTCTAAGGCTTTGACATATTGGTCGATTGTGTTGCTTATTCCCATGAGAATCTCCTCCAACCAGAACTCTTGCGGAAGGGAATAGAGGGGGATCCAGACAGGTGCCATTGTGAAGTCCTCCTTGTCTGGGCTGAAGCGCTCTGTCCAGAATCTTAGGAATAACCCTGCCAAGTTCTAGAAGTATGGGCCGTTCTCAAAGATGTGATCTCTGTCTTCTGGGTTATATAATATGATTGTGAAGAAGCCTTTGGAGCTGAGTTGAACTTCATAGTCACCCTTAGGGTTCCACCAGTGTTTGATCCATTTGTTCAAATCCCTTTCAGATGGCCAGAGTCCCAAAAATTTGCCGATGAGGGCATGTTCTTGCATAAACTGGGTGTGTTCCCCTACCCTTGTTGAGCTTATAATGTATCGTGGGGATTTTCCATTTGCGGGATGCATTTGTCGGGATCCCATCCATGAGGTGCTTTTGGATGGGACGTGCTGGCCTCTGTCTCCATTTCCTTGTTGAATCCTTGTTCTCTGGCGAGGAGTTGTTCACATATATATTGTGGCAGCTCAAATGCCGCTTGTTTTGCCCCTGTTCCTGATCTATCGTTGGCTGTGATGTTGTTATACGAGGGGGGTTTCCCCCCCTCTTCGGTGTTCATATTGACGGGTCAGAGATGGTGTTTTCCTGTGCTGGATCTGTGCTGGTGTGTTGCTGCGGCGGATCTTGATTTAGTCATGCAACGACTTGCATAGGCGTAGAGCTAGGTTTTCATTCTCCGCTCAAAATTCATTTTTTCATTCTTCTTGTTATTACCTTAGAGATGATTTTGCATATATAGTTGCATAAGAAAATTGGCTTGAATTTTTGAAAAGATGCCAGATTGTCATCTTTTGGAATTAGAGAAAGAAGGTTGTGTTGAAGGCTCCAAGCATCGTTCATGTATATCTTGAGGCCTCAATCACCCTCCTTAGATATTCTATTATTAAATCATAACAACAAAGAAAAAATTCCATAGGGAGTCCTTTGGGCCCTAGGTTTTTGTTCTTCTAGAAGCTTTGAAGAATACAAAACAATTCTTCTTTTCCAACATCCTCCATCAAATCGTGCTCTGGAGTGACATAGCATGGAAAATAATCTAACAATTTTATTACCTATGCTACGGTGGCTTGAGATTCCTCTTTGAACATGGATGAGAAGTAATGTATTCCTTCTGCAACAATGTCCATGAAGTTTAGTTCCCATGTGCCATCATCCTTTTCAATTTTTCATGTTGAATTAGTGTTCCTCCTACAATTGACATACTTGTGAAAAACTTTGTGTTTTCATCTCCTGCCTAGAGCCATAAGGCCCTAAATACTTTTAATCCTCCATTCTTTTTATTTTTCTAGAAGTATTTGCTTCTTTTTATCTTCAAGAAGTTTTTTTGCTTTATGTTCCTTTATTAAAAAATCAAAACCTTCAATGTTGTAATGAGATTCCAAGGCTTATTGGACACTTCTCGAGATATTTTTCATACTCTACTTCTTTTCTTTTGTCTGTTGCATAGCTATCTTCTTTTATTTTTTCATATTTTGATGGAACACTAAAGGAGAATATTCTCTTAAATATTCATTATAAGGCTCCCATATCTATTTGATCCTATTAATAAACTCTTATTCCTTTATCCATTTTGGACTCATCTCGAATGGACTTGTATGTTTCTCTTGGGTAATGGCTATTTCTAGTATGACTCAATTGTCGTTTGAATCCCCCTCCAAAAAACCATCGCTTTTATTCTATATGCTTCATCTAGAAAATCTTTAGTTATCAAAAAATGATCAAGCCTCTTTGTAATATGGATCTCTCCCGATCTCTTATTTCTCTAGGTTGGGGATAATTGGACAAACTCAATATCTAGTAAACCTACTTCTTCCAACTTTTTAATAAAGTAGTGAGAAAGACAATCCATGTGTGTGGTTATTCCCCATACCTTTGAGGCTCCAAAAGACGAATGTAGGTCCCCTCCCACCGCTACTAACCCATATTAAATCCATTCCATATAGAATAAAATATCCTAGTATTCCATCATATCCACATATGGCCCATACACATTCAAAAGAGAAATTTCCTTGCCAAGGTCTAGAGAGAACATAGTATTCCCTAGGCCTATTTTAAATTCCCAAGAGTTAGTAAGGGTAAATAAGCATTTCTTCCACCCATTTATGTTCCCCCTTGAACTTCCAGTAACATCAATAAAATAAAATTCCTAGCTACCTAAAAAAAAATTAAAGTTGTTGAGCAATTTTCTCCACATAAGTCGTAGTTTCTTGCAAAATAATGAAAGGAGGATTTGTTGCCTCTACCAATATTTTTAGGGCCATTTTTTACAAGGGGTTTTCCAACCCTCATAAATTAAGGGTCATGAGGATCATTTTAAGCCCTCTTTGGGAGAATTTTCTCTAAGGGCCCTATCAAAGATAGTTGCTTACCACATTTAATTTCCTAGGATGCTTGTATTTTAGCCAGCGACATAATATACTTCCTTCCCCTATGGGGGTATTTTTGGCCATTATCTAGTAAAAACCCAAACCCCCTACCACCTTCCTATGAAAATCAACAATTCCCTTTCTTCTCGATCTGAGATTGTATTTTGAGGTTTCCTTGAAAGGTGTTTCTTTGTGTGGCTTGGTATCTTCCATGTCTATACTTGGATTTGTAAAGGAACCCATTCGAGAGGTCTCATCTAACTAGCCCTCGTTTATCATAAGAATGTGAATTAAAGGCAAAGAGTTAGGGTTTTTTATTCTAGAGAGGCTAGGTAGAAATTCATTCAAGGGTTCTAGGTATATGAAATCAACATATAATCCCCATGTCCCAAACACCATATTTTCAAAATATTTTCTTTTAATTGATGAAGGGGACTTTAAGGACTGACCCAAAAGTGTTGAGCAATCCTTTTTGTAGCAAGAACCTTCCATCGTCTAATATTTGGGATGTATTATGTCTAAGGATAGGAAAGCAACCACATGAGGTACCTCCTATTGGCATTCAATAACCCCATTAACTTCTAGAACTTCCATCGATTTTGAGTATGGATTTAGACCCTTTAATTCATCTTCCCCATCAACCAATTTCTTCTTATGAACCAAGAATTTTCTAGAGGTTTCATATGTGCATTCAACTTCTAGATGTTCATAACAATATAATCTACAACACTTGAAGGATATACCTTTGTGGTCCAATTTCAAGTGAAAATAGTTCGAACCTTTTCTAATTTCCATATTCTTCGTAGGGCCCTTGCTAATATCCATAACAACCAGAATACATACTATAACCATATAGCTTGAGTCTCTAAATGACGAATAATCCTCATAAAAATGCTAAGTGTGCTCCCAATTTCCTCAAATATTGGTTCTGACCACAGGACTAGGGGGAGCCCCAAAATCCTCACCTAGATCGAGATGATATCCAGATGCGTAGATGTTGCATCAAAATCTATATGCCACTTTTGGAGGAAAAGTGGTTGAGCACCCCACTTCCACCTTTGGTGTAGTATATTTTCAATCTCACCCACATTTTGAAATATCCAAACCATCCATCTACTAAAAAAAATTAAATATCAAGGGGTGTAACTGACTTTGGGCTCAAATTTAGTTTTTTTCCATACCTTCAGGGTTTCGAGGCTCATTTTCCTTCTTGGAAAATGACCTACAAGGGCCTAGTTTTCCATCTCCGGGTTCTCATTAAGTTTTCTCTTCTATCCTAGAAAAAGGTTGATTGGACCCTACATCCGTATAACACAATGACAACATTTATATTTCCTCCCACCTTTAACATTCTACAACCCTAAATTCACTAGAGCCAAGGGTGGAGAGACACTTGCATGTTGGCATTCCAACATATCACTAATGAAATTAGACTCTTGATATCTATCATGCCTTTTATTTGAATCATAACAAGGGATATCAAGATCAAACCAGGTCTTGTCTAGAGTAAAGATAACATCACAACTAGAATTTGAAAGACATAAATTTATGTACTCATAATTCTCATGGTTTAAAAGCCATGAATCCTCTAGATCTGATCCATCAAGATTCTTTGTAGAGATATCATTCCCGCATTTAAGAATTTCAGGAGATATGCCACCAAAACCCTTCACCTCCTTCTTTATTAGGTCGCCATCCCCTATATGGCGATTTCAAAGAGCATGTGCCAATATTCTTATGATGGTGACCATCTCTTATTCTAGTGGAATTGACCCCACTTGGGAAGTCCTCTAAGGATCCAATGTGTCTTCAAGAGTGTAGAATGTTGGGTTGGACCATATTTGTTGGCCTTCCAGCAGATCCTTTGTGTAATATAACACCCCCTCCTCTAGGATCAACATACCTACACCCTCCTTTCCTCATATCACTCTTGGCGTTGTCATAGATACAACTTGTAGTAACGATAGAGACATGCTATGAAAAACCTCTATATCTTCATACTTATCATCACGTTGATTAAATTTAGTAGTTGTTGGGTGAAGCAGAGATGTTTTTCTACTAATATCCGAGCTAAGAATATATTTAGTTCACTATGTGCTTAAATTATCAAATATGCACATATTCGTGCTAAGAAAAACCTCAGATTGATGCTAAGAAGAGAGGTCGATGATGATAAATTATACCTTATCTAATTCAAAATAAATATTGATTTCACCTATATTAGGTTTTATCTCTACTCATAATCAATAGGTGTCTGCATCATCATTCTTTGCAATAGATCGATCATGTCTCAGATAGATGGTGCCCAAATCACCTCACTCAAAATATATCCATGTAGAAAAAAGAAAAAAAAACTTATTTTCTTATATTTGGAAATCCATTAGATATATTCATGCATTTGCTCATAAATCATATGCTCATATGCTTGCAGTAGGATGAATGGTCCCAAATAATATTATCCTCTTCCCAAAACTCTATCTCTCTCTTTCGTATGTATATATATATATATATTTATTTTTATTTGTCTTTATATTTGGTTAATATATAGTATTTAGTTATTATTATATGTTATAAGTATTTTTTTAAACCAATATATGACGATAAGAATTACCCACATGACAACATCTCTATTATTTGCTACAATCATTGAAATAGAATAAAATCATTGTAGGTCCATATTAACTCCAGATATATCATGCACAGAGATGAATCAAATCCATTAAGTTGCAAATCTTTCTCAATTTTTTTCAATTTAAAATTTAAGTTTTCACCACAAGGGACTTGATCCCTCTCCATGCATGATAAATCCAAATTTAAGATGGATCTACAATGGTTCTGTGTGTGTGTGTGTGTGTGTGTGTGAACCCTGTGTTGAGCATGGAATGAATTACACATCTTCCTCGTACTCATACTGATCATCACACACACACACACACACACACACACACACACACACACACACACACACNATGACTATTAAAAGCCATATAAGTTGTTATAGGCTTATGATTTTCAAGCCCATAGGGGATTTCAAGATAGGTGAATAAGAATTATGTTAATACTCCTGGGAGGGTTTGGTTGAATGGTATCTGCCTCATACCATAAGGCATCCAACTAAAAAATATGGGGGAATCTCATCCTAGGTTTGAATTTCTCCCTTACTCGAGAGTTGTGCTTGTGGGGTGTGCAATTTCTCGAGCGGTTATAGTGGGAACATACATGCTCAATCTTGGGTGGTGTCTAGAAAAGGGTTTCCAAGTTACCGATTTCTCTAATATTAAAAAAACGAATTATGTTACTACAATGTGACATGGATGGAAAAGGAAATTACAACTTGAGGATTTAGATGGCACTTTGTAGGCATGTGACATTCCTCCAAACTAGCTAGGAGAAGGTCTAAATAAACAAAAAAACAAAATTAAATTTTGAGGATGTCAAAGACCATAATATTCCTAAGTACGAGGGAATGCAAGTTATGTGGTTATGTCAAGTTATCGATAGAAACACTACTAATTCATATTCATGTAGTTGTTATGTAGTTGTAGTTTTTGTACCTAAAATAAATTGGTCATTAAGTTAGTCATTTTTAGTTGTGTTACTTAAAATTGCTCAACTTTGGTAGTATAATACTATTGTGACTAAATGTTTTGGTCATGTAATCACTAATTACCCATTTTGTACTAGTGAGCAACAGTTCCAACCAAAATATATTGTTCCTCTCAACCCATTGACCCAAGGAATGTACCCCCTTCACTGCTCTTAGTCCATCGGGTTGTACCATTATCTT
>JASDQU010312590.1:3008-13530 GCA_032191745.1 Picea mariana | reverse complement strand
GAATTTGTCAAAACGTCACTCTTTGGCTAGCTAACCTGCAGACAACAAAGTTTATATAGGTGACGTCACATAGTGTAGATCTCTTGCTTATGCTTGCAACGTTGTGATTTCTCTCACCTATTTTGATTGACATCGAGTTATTGATTGCATTTGTAAGCTGATTTGACAAAACGTTCCACTCAATTGTCTTAATCTTGACCTAAGTTTATGCTTGACGTCACACCTATTGCAGCAACAATATAGGTGACGCAGCATCATTGTCTATATGAGCTGAAATGAAATATTTATTGCATTAATGACATAATACAAGGCTTAATTGTGAACGTTGAATGCTCTTTATCTCTTATGCTTTGTTGAAGAAGTGATATAACCATTTGTCTCTTCTTAGCCATCATTGAATTCGTCAATAATAGCATTAATCATTTGCTCATATATGTATTGGAGGATAGTCATTGATTTTATGAAGTATTAACCCACTGCAAAGCACACTTTCTATTTTATTTGTCTTGTCTCGCAAGCAGGTGCATCTTCAGTGGATCTTTCTCTTTGACTATCTCACTGGCAGTAATCTGTGAAGGGGCACTCTTATCCTTGCCATTACCTTTAGCCCTTCATTAACCCAGATTACTTAGGGACGTCTCCCTTGGACTTTCCCTCCTAAATAGAAAGAGCCCCCCATCGAGGTGACAGTGGGTGGGGAAGCTCCTGTTACGCCRGTTTCAAAGCCTTGACTCAAGATATCTAAGCCCCTCCTACAAACYGTGCGATAACAGGCCCTAGAATATATTAAAGGCGGTTATAACCACCCAGAAAAAGAAGTCATCCCTGCCATTGAAAAGACACATTCATCCACACGTGCCAGAATTGTATAAATAAAGAGGCTAGTGCCTCATTTGGACACACACTCACTTGTTCATCAAGAAGAAAGTTCGGAGCTGTAGTTGAAGAAGAAAGAAGAGAGAGAGAGGCACATTCTTGGGAGAGGACTTTTTGTATTTGTTTGAGTTATCTCTTGGAATTGTATTGGCTATCTATATTAAGGAAGTTTTTGTTGGGTTTTCTCCCCCATGAAGGTTTCCCAGGATAACTGATGTGTCTCTTGTGATTGTGTATTTCTCAGTTATCCTATTTATGCTATTGTTATTTAATGAAATGAAATGAATCTCAATAATAGCTTAAACCTTAACATGGTTTCAGAGCTAAGATGAAGAGAGCATCTTTCACAAGAGAAAGTGAAAAACGTCACTGTTGTCGTACATGAAAATTAGGGCTTTTATTTCAGCCCCAAAACCATATAGAAAAGTGCGCCCTTCCACAAGGATCACTTTGGCATCCTCAGCGCAACTTTTCAGTGGCTAGATCTCCCAAAAAGTAAAACCCTAGTTTTCACAAAGTACTAGAAGTACCAAAAAAATAGAGTACCAGAAGTACCAGAAAACCAAAAGCACCAGTCCAGAAATCTGCAGATCAAGTTTGAAGAGGTAAAAGTTGGATTTTCTGGAATCCAAACACACCAGGCTACTCACCTCAGCCAAGCACACCTCCTAGTAAGTTCAGAATTTAATTTTGAGCATTTTCATTTTTGGTCATTTTTCTAGCTCTAGGTAAAAGATGTCTGCAAGCACTAAGCTTGTTGACAAGCTGGAAGGTGTGGAAAAATTATGTGCCTGGAAGTATAGGATTGGTCTCATTCTTGAAGAGAATGACCTAGAAAGATTCATCAAAGAAGCAGTACCAGAACCCACCGATGCTGCAGATAAAGCAAAGCACCAAAAGGACACGATCAGGGCTAAAAGAATCATTGCAGATTCTATCAAAGATCACTTGATTCCTCTAGTGTCGTCAAAGAAGACTCCAAAATAAATGTTTGATACCCTAACCAGATTATATGAAGGAAAGAACATAAACTGGAAGATGAATCTAAGGACTCAACTCAAGAATACAAGGATGTAGAAAGGAGAATCGATCCAAGAATATTTCTCCAGAATATCAAAATTCAAAGAACAACTAGAAGAAATTGGAGATACCATAGAAGAAGATGAACTCATAATGACAACCCTTAATGGTCTCACAATACCTTAGGATGCATTCATCCAAACTATTTGTGATAAAATGGAGAAACTAAAATTTGACAGTCTTTGGGAAGAATGCATTCAAGAAGAATCAAGGGTAGCTAACCGGGAAGCTTTACTATCAAGAGATGAAGATCAAGCCCTAGCTACTCACACCAAAGGAAGAAGAAATAAGCCTTACTTCCAGAAAGAAACTCATAAAGAGTCTCACCGACAGAGAAAATTCATACATAAAGACTCAACCTAAGAGATTCCAGAAGAAAGAACAAAGAAAGGAAAGAGGCTTCTCATCTTACCAATGGTATCATTGTGACAAGATGGGACATATTGCGAGACATTGTCCATCTAGACGAGAATAATACAAGAGGAAAAATAAGAGGCACCATGCCCATGCAGTTGAAGATGAAGAGCCACCCGCAAATATGTTAAGAGAACAAATCAAAGACTATGTCTTAATCTCGGCCCTCTCAAGATCGGTAACACCTAGAGAGGACACTCGGCTCATTGATAGCGGTGCTTCCAAGCACATGATAGGTCAAAGATATATTCTCTCTTGCATTTCATAAAAGAAGTTTTCTCAAAAAGTTACACTTGGAGATGATTATCAATACCCTATCAAGGGAGTGGGAGAATCAAACTACAAGCTCAATTTAGGGAATTCAATGAAGATGAAGGGCATACTCTATGTATCGGGTTTGAAAAAGAAATTACTCTCCATATCAACTCTAGAAAAGAAAGACTTCAGAATTTCTTTATAGATGGAAAAGTTATTATGTGGGATAAAGGAGAAACCATGAAAGAAACAGTCATCATTGGAAAAGAAGAAGGTGGTTTGTATAAGCTAAAGGGTCACTCAGAAGCAGTCAAGACCCATGCCATTGAGAATCCATGTGAACTTTGGCATAAAATATTATCCCACATCAACTACAAGGCATTACCATACATATGCAAAGTAGTCACAGGTCTACCTGAACTCAAGGTTTCCATGAAGGCGTTTATCAAGAACCCTTTTCCGAAGAGAGACAACAAGGCAGAAGGAGTCTTAGAACTCATTCATTCATATGTGTGTGGTCCAATGTCACTATGTATCTTTTATTGATTATTATTCTCATAAAACCTGGGTTTACCTTTTGAAATCAAAAAATGAAGTGCTCAGTAAATTCAAGGAATTCAAAGCCTTGATAGAGAATCTTTCTAAAAGAAAGATCAAGATACTCATGTAAGATAATGGAGGAGAATACATCTCAAAAGAGTTTGTGAACTTCTGCAAAGATGTCAGAATCAAGAGGGAGCTCACCACTCCCTACAATCCTCAACAAAATGGTGCAACAGAAAGAAAGAACAGAACGATAATGGACGCAGTGAAGACCATGATCCATGATCAAGAACTTCCAATGTGCTTATGGGAAGAAGCGACAAAAACAACTGTATATGTACAAAACTGATTGTCCCATAGTGCACTTGGGTTCAAGACCCCAGAAGAGATGTTCTCCGGAAATAAGACAGAGGTAAGCCACTCAAAATATTTGGTTGCCCAGTATTCGTACACATTCCAAAAGAGAAGAGAAACAAGCTAGACCCCTCAGGAAAGAAGGGAATATTTGTGGGATACTGTGAGGCCTCCAAGGCCTTCAGGATTTATATACCAGATCACCATCATATTGAGATCAACAGGGATGTGACCTTTAATGAAGACGCAACACTCAAGAAATCAAGAACATGCCAACTTGAAGAAGTATATGACGAGGAACCTGTAGCTCCTAGAGTTGCAGAATCAGTGAGGAAGGTTCCCAAAGTTGCAAAACCAGTGAGGAAAATCATAGCTTCCCCTGATGAGGAAATTCTAGAAGATCATGACATAGTAGAATTTCAGGAACCTCCTCAGATGATGATTTCCATAAGAGAAAGTCTGCTTGGGCTAAGGAGATTATTCAAGATAGAGAGAAGTATGGTGTTCCTGAAGGAACCACGAGACAAGTGAAGAGACCTAAGCCATTCTCTAGTTATATGGCTTTAATGTGTGATCTCCTAGAGAAAGAGCCTACTTGCTTTGAAGAAGCCATTCAAAAGAAAGAATGGGCAGATGCCATGACAGAAGAATACCAATCCATAATAAAGAATGATGTATGGGAAATAGTTCTCAGACCAAAGAGCAAGGATGTGGTATCTTCCAAATGGCTCTTCAAAATAAAACATGTTGCTGATGGAAGTATTGAGAATTACAAAGCAAGGTTTGTCGCTCGTGGTTTTTCTCAAAAGGAAGGCATTGACTATGAAGAGACATTCGCTTATGTAGCTAGATACATTTCGATCAGAACCATCATAGCCCTTGCATCTAAGATGAAGTGGAAGTTACACCAGATGGATGTAAATACAACTTTCCTAAATGGTGTCATCGAAGAAGAAGTGTATATAGAACAACCTCAAGGATTTGAAGTTGAAGACAAGAAGACTCATGTCTGCAAGTTGAAGAAGGCTCGGTACGGGTTGAAGCAAGCTCCTAGAGCTTGGTATGGAAGGATAGATAGTTTTTTGACGAGCTTGGGATTTTGCCAAGAGTAAAGCAGATTCTAACCTCTACTTCAAAGTTATGAATGATGAGCCAGTGATATTGCTATTGTATGTGGATGAATCATTCTTAACTGGAGAAGAAAAACTCATCACTGAATGTAAGAAGAAGATCGCTTCAGAATTTGAGATGAAAGACCTTGGCCTAATGCATTATTTCTTAGGTCTTGAGGTATGGAAAAGCCCAAAGAGAATCTTCCTTAACCAAGGGAGGTATGCAGTCGAAATCCTGAAAACATTTGACATGTTGGAGTGCAAGTCCATGAATACACCCATGGAAGCGAAGCTGAAGATGTTGGTCGACACTTCTTCAGAATTGATTGATGCCACACTGTATAGACAGATCATTGGATCGCTAATGTACCTGATGAACACCAGACCAGATATTTGTTTTGTTGTGAACATTTTGAGTCAGCTTCTGGTAGAACCCATATATGTTCACCTAGTTGATGCAAAACATGTGATGAGGTACCTTAACGGTACATTAGATTGTGGTCTCAGCTATGATGGAGATCATGATTTCACACCGAGTCAATACACTGATTCAGATTGGGCTAGAAGTGTCTCTGACAGGAAGAGCACTTCAGGATGTTGTTTCAGTTTGGGATCAGCCATGATCTCATGGCAGAGTAGGAAGCAATCAGGCATTGCTCTCAGTATAGCGGAAGCAGAATACATTGTTGCATGTTCTTCCAGTTGTGGAGCCATATGGCTTCGTAAGTTGTTGACTGGTCTATTCGACCTAGATATGGAAGAAACCACAATCCTATGTGATAACCATTGCTGCATAAAGATGATAGAGAATCCTATATTTCATGACAAGTCGAAACACATAGAGATCCAATACCATTACATCCATGACATGGTGCAGAGAGGAGCCATAAAGCTTCAATATGTTAGCATGGATGAACAGGTTGTCGATGTGTTGACCAAACCTCTATCTCATGTAAAGTTTGAGAACTTTCGAGATAAGCTTGGTATAGTCCGAAAGGACCTCCCTTGAAAGGGGGATTAGTGTTATGTGGTGATGCCAACCTAGTGTTGTGCTTCCAGCTTAATTGTTATGTGGTGATTCCAACCTAGTGTTGTGCTTCCAACTTAATTGTTGTGTGGTGTTTTCAGCTTAATTGTTGATGATGTGCCAGCTTAATTGTTGTGATGATGTGTCAGCTTAATTTCTATGATGATGTGCTAGCCTCGTGTTGTGATGATGTGACCAGCCTCGTGTTGTGATGATGATGTATTAGTTTTACACTAATCCATGTTGATGCAGATGATAATATCATTCCATTGTGAATGACGATGTGGATGATGAGGAAAAATTCCAATGATTTATAGATACATCAGTTAGTGTTCTAAGATGTTATTGATGATGTTGTCCTCTCTCTCGCCTGATGCTGTTGTAAAATACCCTTCTTGTTATGGGGGAGTGTTGAAATAATGTAACTGCAAAGAGTATTCTAATTAGTATTGATGTATTATTCATTAGATCAATCCGCTTTTGTGGATTGATCATTTCGGCTAATGTAAATGATCAAATCCCCTTTTGCGGATTGGTCAAGCCCTAATTGTAATAGGCAGAATAAGAAGTCGGCCCCAAAAGAAGAAGTCGACCCTGCCAGTGAAAAGACACCTCCGTCCACACGTGCTAGAATTGTATAAATAAAGAGGCTAGCGCCTCATTTGGACACACTCACTTGTTCATCAAGAAGCAAGTTCCGAGCTGCAGTTGAAGAAGAAAGAAGAGAGGAGAGGTGCATTCTTGGGAGAGGACTTTCTGTATTTGTTTGAGTTATCTCTTGGCATTGTATTGGCTATCTATATTAAGGAATTTTTTGCTGGGTTTTCTCCCCCATGAGGGTTTCCCAGGATAAATGATGTGTCTCTTGTGATTGTGTATTTCTCAGCGATCTTATTCTGCTATTGTTATCTAATGAAATGAAATGAATCTCAATAATAGCTTAAACATTAACAAGGTCTGCATGGATCATAGTTAGGTTGGTTTCCTTAGGACTTTATCATTAGAGGAGTCCCTTTCACTGAGTGTTTTTTTTTCTCAGATTATTAATTTGGCTTAACCAACCTTATTAATTTTCCTTGAGTTTTTCACTCCCATAAATAATTCCTCCAAAGTGGTGAAAGACGTGCTAATGGTTTAGCCCTTTGGTAGCTAGTGTCTTGGGATGTTGTAAATGACCATGCAAGATATCGCCTAAAGTTTTGCGGGATTCCGTCGAGTCTAGATAGTTTTTTTTTAATTTATTAAAATTGACTAAGTATTGGTAATTTTAATTAATTTTTGATGAAAAATGTAAAAACTAGGTCATTGGGATTTTGATAGGGGTATTTGTGCTCAAAGGAAATGGAATGAGACCCCCTACACCCTTGGACCAAATTTAAGCTCAATTGGACAATTTTTGCTAGGTGTTTGTCCATGAGGAGTCTTAGTCAGTCCAAAACAACAATTTAATTGCTACTATTGACATAGTCAAAATGTCAATTTTTGTAATTTTGAGCTAAATGGTTAGAGAAAAAGTGGGAGATGATACCTAAACCTTAGACTAACCCTTCCTAACCCTTTTATCACCCTCACAACCCCTTCTTTCCTAGCCACCACTTCCTAAATTTTGTCCCCCTAGGGAAGTTGTGCCCCCCCTCCTTGAGTAAACCATGAAAAGTGAAAAATAATTAGAGTGGGGCCCTCCTTTCCCTAGGTGCACCCTCCTAGAGCCTCCACCTCACATCTTTCACTTGGCTAATGCTTTCCAACTCACACTCCACTCACTTACCAAAACCCTAAACTAGATGGTGCACCACCCTCCTTGAGATTCTCATTATTGCTTGGTGGATGACACTTGGAGGAGATCCAAAAGGGGTAGCTCTTGCTCCCCAAGTATAAATGAAACCCCTCCCCTCCTCACTTCTCACCAATTCTATTGCTACTATTACTCTACCCAAATTTCTCCTCACTCTCCCATCTTGCTCTCTTCCATTTTTTTCTTTCATCCTTTGGAGAGGAGCTTGTTGCAAGTATTTGCAACAACCTCCTACTTGATTAATACAAAGACTTTGGAGGATATGGTGCTTTGAGAGTCTTCTTGGTACATCCATTGCTTGGGAGGTGACTTGTGTTATTTTGTATTGCATTCTATTTGGTAGACTAGAGATCCCAAGCAAATTTTTTTGTTTGGGTTGGTTATCAATAGTCTTATTGTTAATCTAGGTTGAGTACATTGTTTTCTTGCAAAGTATTTTGTAGGTTTAACATATATGCTCATATATCTCTCTTGCTTGTAGTTTGCTAACATCTTGCAGGTCACTTTCTAATGTTGGGAAGGTATTTTCAAATCTAGAAAATACCATTTTCTAACCAGTTTCACCTCTAAAACTTTGCTACCACTTATTTTTGTTATTTCCATTCAGTTTTTTGGGTATTTTAACACTTAGAATAGGTCATATAAATTGATATACATTGTTGTAATTTTCTGCAGAAAATTCCTGTGTAAAAACATAATTTTTTTAACATTGTTGTCACTTTTGCAACATTTCCAGCAAGCTTTTGCTTGCTGATTTTTTTGTAGGTTAGTGACTAAGGAGGTGTTCAAGAGGCCATTTGGGGCCATACAAGCTCAAGTACAACCTCCAATAGTTGGGTAACATAATACCCCTTCTTCTCCTCTATTTCAATCATTGTAAGCAAGCCCAAGGGAGTCCCAAAGGGGCTTGCATTTCTCTACTTCTAATTTTCTGTTATTTATTTGCCTACATCTCGGTGAGTGTTTGGCCCAACCAACCCCCAAAACTGGTTGAGAGGCTAGGATTTACTTCAAGTTTTTTCTTTCAAGTTCTTGCACCCACTTGTGCACAAAATTGGAATACTTTGTCTTTCATCTTGTGCACTTGCTTGAGATTGTGTAGTTTAGTTCATTTTCAAGTATTTGTTAATTTTTTATTGTTTCCTACACCTTAGAGTGTGCTTGGCCTTGCCAACTCCCAAAATCGCAAGGCTAGATTAATGCATGCTTTAATTTCTTTCACATGCTTAATAATCTCAACTAAATCTAATCTAAGAAGTAATCATGTGCTAGTTTAGGCCCATGGAGGCATAATGGTTTAAGTTTCTCATCTTGTTTTACATTTGCTAGCTATCTTTATTTTGGGCATTTTACTTTCGAGCACATTTCATTTCTTTCAATTTAACTTTCCAAGTAGTTTACTTTCTTGCAAGTCATTTAATTTCCAAATACATTTTGCTTAATGGTTTAGATATTTACAAGTACTTTACTTTCATGTCTTGCAACCTTGTATAATCTTATGGTTTATTTAGTGCACTTGAGTTCTCTTGCAATTTACTCCTAGTACTTTATTTCCTTGTGTTATCTTTCAAGCACTTTGTTTATCTTGCAAGCATTCCTTACACGACACTACACTTTGCAATCACCTTAACTTAATCTAACTTAAGCTAACTCAATTTACCTTAGTCTCCTAGGATCTAAAATCAACTAGCTTAATAGATCACCTTTTACTGTCCCAACTTCCCAACTTTTCCATCAAAAAAGGAATTTAAGGAAGAAGTGGGGGGTGTTAGATCGAAGACGATCTCACGACGCTTGGCATCCTCCCTGTAGAGTACTTCTATTCCTGGGTTGACCTGTGGAGCTAGGGTGTGGCCTTGTTTGCCTCACTTATTGAACACCTAACAACTCTATTAGTATAAGCGAGGGGAGTTCTTGGGTTGTCACTTAGTCTAAGATTCACTTCTAACTTAATCACTTAACCAATCCTAAAATCAATCCACTCAAACTTGGGCACCTATTTGGATATATCTTATGTAGTTCATGCTTTAGTACACTCTTGCAAGAACTTAAAGTTTTCCTCTTTTATGCAATTTATTTCAAGCATTTGTGGATTGGACTAAGAAGTTTAAAAGTTGTGCTCTAGCCCTTGGAGGCATCCTTTCATGCTTTAATTGTGAGTTTAAGTTTAATCTTTTGATGTGATTGATCTCCTTCATTGAAGTTGTGCATCTTGTTTGTAGTGGCCATATTAATTTAACATCCAGTAATTCTACAACAATACAGTAACTTCTACTAGATTTATGAAAATTCAATAATTCCTTTCTATTTTAGCACATACGCATGTAAATTTAACAACGAATATTAAAATTTTATAACATAATAAAAACAAATACATAATTTTAAATACCTGGATCTGATGCTAACCCTCCGTTTGTCCGCTTGCCTTGTTGACCGCTGCTGCACTGTGTAAACACTGCCCAAACCTACTATCCTCCCTGCCAACTAGGACAACTACCTAGCTCTAGGATATCATAAGGATATCCTGGCCCCCGTGCCCAAAACCTCCAGCAAACCGGTGCCTATACTGATCCAATCCGACTCCAAAACTCAACTCCTCTCTACAAATCCAAGAGAGCCCCAAAAATCAATCCCCCAATCTCTCGTAGAATGATCCCCTCGTAAACCTCCTTCCCCTCCATATTCCTCCTTCACTGACTTCCCCCTTATTTACTTCCCTATCTACCCATTTATTACCTTATCTTATCCTTTCGTAGTTAATGCCCCTTATCCCCTTTATTTATTAGTTTATCCTATATTTAATGTCCTATCCCTTCCCGAATACGTAAGCTTAATTTAACAATATAATTTATTATCCCTTTTAAATTTAATACCCAAGTTATTGAATATAATCCTTCATTGAAGTTGTGCATCTTGTTTGTAGTGGCCATATTAATTTAACATCCAGTAATTCTACAACAATACAGTAACTTCTACTAGATTTATGAAAATTCAATAATTCCTTTCTATTTTAGCACATACGCATGTAAATTTAACAACGAATATTAAAATTTTATAACATAATAA
>JASDQU010312586.1:74-12201 GCA_032191745.1 Picea mariana | reverse complement strand
TTATAGTCTTCAGTTGACTTTATTGAGTACTTTTTCTAAAGTTAAAGTGAAAAATAATTTAAGTTGTGGTTTTTTAATCTTGACCATTGATCTCATCATGAGGGTGAGGGTTGATCTCAGCCCTCCACCCTTTTGGAGATTAGGGTTTCACTTGCTCAATGAAGAATAAAGAGATCGGTTGGGCTAAGAGGGTGCACAAGGAGAAGGAGAGATTGATTGCAAATTTGAGTGTGAGGGTTTGCAGGGAGACAGAGGAGGAGTCATCAAGCAGATTGGCACACACATCTTCAGCATTTGCAGAGGACTTTATCTCAAATCTGAGGGCCTCCGTACGAAGTGACACAGCACCCACGCAGACAGTCATACGATATTGCGTAGAGGCTTACGCAGGGGTCTCATCAGGCACGTTTTGGTTCAGAGATTTGCAGAGAGGGGTCGTACAATTGTTGGAGAAGAGTTTGGCTGAGCATTTTGCTTGGTGTTTGGCTGGGACGATTTGTACTGTAAGAGAACTCTATATTTCCTTGCTGAATAATAATAAAATCTCAGATCTGTTGCACCAGTTTTCCCACCTTGGGTTTTTCTGGGGACTATTGTCCAAAATAAGTGTGTACTTGTGATGTGATTGTTGTCTACTTTACTTTCAGTTCCTAGACATTTATTTTCTGCTGTGTATTTAGTTTATTGTGAAGAAAACCTTGAATAATCAGTTAAAAGTAAATTAATTGGTTTAAAGTGTACTAGGTTTTGAGAAAATTCACATGGTATCAGMGCAGGACTRTTAAAGAGGCAGTATCACAAGTGGGTTTTCAATATCCAACAGAAATCTGAAGTTTTAGGCACAAATCTAAGGCAGTCGTCATCTTCCCTTGCGCCTAGGGMTTTTGCGCTAGGTTTCATCATAAAAGTGAAGCAGAGGTAGGGTTTGAGCCACGAGGGTTTGACTTTGAACATAACACTTTCAGAAGATGGCCATGAGTTTGAGGGTAGAAGATAGGTTACAAGGGGCTCAGAATTACCCTACTTGAAAGGAAATGATAACAATGATATTGGAAGTCAATGATGTGTCAGAGCATGTCAGTGACAAGGCAGCAGCTCCCACAGGTGCAGCTGAATTGGTCATTTGGAAGAAAGGTGAGGCAAGGCCAAGAGCCTGATTCTTGATGGGATAAAGGACCATGTGGTCCCACATATCTCAGGAAAAATTGAGGCAAAAGATATGTGGAAAGCCCTAAGTGACCTCTACCAAAAAAAAAATGAAAATAGAGTGATGGCTCTGCGCAAGCTACTGCATGGAACCATGATGGACAAAGGTGAGGGTGTAATACCTTATCTTACCGGGATAACACAAATTAGAGATGAACTTGCAGTAGTGGGAGAAAAGACTGAAGATCCTGAGCTGGTGCTTATTGCACTAGATGGCTTTACTAAGTCATGGGACGTTTTTGTCCGTGGTGTGGTAGCTCGGGAGAAGCTCCCTGATTGGCAATGGTTGTAGGATGATTTTGTGTAGGAAGAGATTAGAATTGGTCAAGCAGGACCATCATCTTCAACTCATGTAGAGGAGGAAGAAGGCTTGGCCCTTGCAGGAAAAGCAAAGGGAAAGAAGAAGAGGAAAGGTGGAAAGAAAAACATTGACTTCTCAAAAATCAAGTGTTTCCAATGTCACAAGATGGGTCACTTTGCATCACAGTGTCCAGAGAGAAAGAAGAAGAAGCCACAAATGGTAGCTTCAGTAGCAGTGGATGAGTTTTCCAAGTCATTTGAGGAGGATTTCTGCTTCATAGCATGTATGTCTAGTACAGTTGTTTCAGACATGTGGTTTGTAAACAGTGGTGCATCTTTTCATATGACAGGGCGCAAAGAGTGGTTTACTAAGCTACAGAAGGGAGGCGTAAATCTAGTCATTGAGTTAGGGGATGACAGGCGCTACAAGGTGCAAGGAGTTGGCACAGTCTCATTTCAGAGGGAGTCCAGGAAACCACTCTGTTTCAGTGATGTGTTATATGTTCTAGGGTTGACCAAGAACCTCATCTCAGTCTCTAGTCTTGAGGATAAGGGATATGAGGTCACTTTCCATAAAGGAAAGGTGTTCATCAGACCGGGTGGGTTAGGTGAGAAGATGGACATGATGATTGGGGTTCGAGAGGAGAAGGTCTACAGGTTACAGGTTCAGCGAGGTAGAGCATTACCGAGTTTCACCACAGATATAGGWGAGTTGTGGCACAAGAGGATGGCACATATTCATTTTGGTGCTTTGSGGCATTTGAGGGAGGCAGTCACTGGATTGCCTAAGATTACAGCTGAGAGGCATGACCCTTGCAAGGGTTGTGCATTGAGCAAGTATGCCCGGAAACCCTTTCCATCTAGAAAGCATAGGTCCAAGAGAGTATTGGATCTGATACACTCTGACGTATGTGGGCCGATGAGTGTGGAGCCAATGAGTGGCTCTAGATACTTTGTCTTGTTTATTGATGACTACTCCAGGAGGATCTGGATTTACTTTCTAAAGACCAAGGATGAGGTCTTTGGGAGGTTTCGGGAGTTTAGGGCTCTGGTGGAAAACCGGACTAGGAAGAAGATTCGAGTCTTAAGATTGGATAATGGGGGAGAATACACCTCCAAGGAGTTTGAGGATTATTGCACAGCAACAGGGATAAAGAAGGAACTCACAGTTGATGATGAGGAGGAGGAGCATGATGCAGTTCCCCCAAAGCAGATTACTTGACCAAGACCTAAGTGGTACAAGTCCACAATCAGTGATTCTAGGTTGGCAGGGCTTCCACAGAGGGACTTCAGACGAAGCAAACCACCAGAGAGACTTGGATATATGGCATTGATGACTCAGCTCATTGATGTTGAGCCTTCCAATTATGAGGATGTTGCACGGAATAAAGTGTGGCAGGAAGCCATGATGGAGGAATATGCCTCCATTATGAAAAATGATGTATGGGAGGTAGTTCTAAGGCAAGAGGACAAAAGGTGGTTGGATCCAAGTGGATCTACAAAGTTAAGCATGCAGCAGATGGAAGCGTGGACAAGTACAAAGCTCGCTTCGTGGCCAAGGGGTTTTCACAGTGAGAGGGAGTTGACTATGAGGAGACTTTCACTCCTGTGGCCAGGTATTCTTCAATCTGAGTAGTCATTCATTGGCAGCAGAGAAGGGCTGGAGTGTTCATCAGATGGACGTGAAGACTACCTTCCTCAATGGAGTTGTTGAAGAGGAGGTATATGTTGAGCAGCCTAAGGGATTTAAGGTTGGCAGCAGAGAGACGCATGTGTGCAGACTAAGGAGAGCCTTGTATAGGCTCAAGTAGGCACCTCAGGCTTGGTACTCGAGGATTGACAACTACTTGAGAGAGATGGGCTTCCAGCGGAGCGACGCAGATTCAAACTTGTAATTTCTTGTAGGAGAGAAGCCTCTTATATCGGTGCTTTATGTAGATGACCTATTTCTCACTGGAGATGAGCAGCGAATAGCAAATTGCAAGGTCAACCTTGCAGCAGAATTTGAAATGAAAGACCTTGGGTTGATGCACTATTTTCTAGGGTTGGAGGTTTGGCAGATGGATGGGTGCTTCTTCCTAGGACAGGGGAAGTATGTTGTAGAGATTTTGTGCAGGTTTAGAATGATGGACTGTAGGCCCATGTCTACACCTCTAGTTAAAAACTGGAGGAAGATTGATGCATCAGATTCGAAGACAGTAGACCCCACTGTCTATCGTCGGTTGATTGGATCACTCATGTATTTGGTCAATACTTGACCAGATATCATCTTTGTAGTAAACTCTTTGAGTCAGTTCATGGTGGACCCTCGAAGAGTACATTGGATTGTTGTGAAGCATGTGCTTCGCTATCTCAGAGGGACAGTGGAGTACGGGTTATTGTATGAGAGCAGTGGTGGAGTGACATTAGAAGGTTTTACAGATGTTGATTGGGCAGGATGTGCAGAGGACAGAAAGAGTACTTCAGGTTGTTGCTTCAACACTGGATCGGGCATTATTTCTTGGTTCAGCAGGAAGCAAAAATCAATGGCATTGAGCTCTGTCGAGGCAGAGTACATGGCAGCCAGTTTGGCAACATGTGAGGCAATGTGGTTGAGGAAGTTACTTTTGGGCTTGTTCAGGCAAGAGCTAGATGCTACTATGATTCACTGTGACAACTAGAGTTGCATCAAGCTCTCTGAGAACCCAGTGTTTCATGATCGTAGCAAGCACATCGATATCAGGTATCACTTCATCTGGGATTGTGTACAGAGAGGAGACATAAGGCTTGATTACATACAGACTGATGAGCAGATGGCAGACATCTTTACTAAGGCACTGAGCAAACAAAAGTTTGAGAAGTTCATAGATCAGATGGGGTTGAGAAAGAATCCCTTCCTCGCTAAGAGGGAGTGTTGAGATTATAGCAAGGAAGGTCTTCCATCATCATTACAACGTCCTAGCATGATGGAGGACAATGAAACTTAGGCTAAGTCGATTAACTAAATGTTTTCCTAAGTCTAACTTAGGAAAAGAACTGTTAATGTGTTATAATCTTCAGTTGACTTTATTGAGTACTTTTTCTAAAGTTAATGTGAAAAATAATTTAAGTTGTGGTCTTTTAATCTTGACCATTGATCTCATCATGAGGGTGAGGGTTGATCTCAACCCTCCACCCTTTTGAAGATTAGGGTTTCACTTGCTCAATGAAGAATAAAGAGATCAATTGGGCTAAGAGGGCACACAAGGAGAAGGAGAGATCGATCTACAAAGAGATTGATTGCAGATTTGAGTGTGAGGGTTTGAAGGGAGACAGAGGAGGACTCATCAAGCAGATTGGCACACACATCTTCAGCATTTGCAGAGGACTTTATCTCAGATTTGAGGGTCGTCGTACCAAGTGACACAGACAGCCATACGATATTGCGCAGAGGCTTACGCAGGGGTCTAATTAGGCACGTTTTGGTTCATGGATTTGCAGAGAGGGGTCGTACAATTGTTGGGGAGGAGTTTGGCTAAGCATTTTTCTTTGTATTTGGCTGGGCCGATTTGTACTGTAAGAGAACTCTATATTTCCTTGTTGAATATAATAAAATCTCAGATCTGCTGCACCAGTTTTCCCACCTTGGGTTTTTCCAGGGACTATTGTCCAAAATAAGTGTGTACTTGTGATGTGATTGTTGTCTACTTTACTTTCAGTTCCTAGACATTTATTTTCTGCTGTGTATTTATTTTATTGTGAAGAAAACCCGGAATAATCAGTTAAAAGTAAATTAATTGGTTTAAAGTGTACTGGGTTTTGAGAAAATTCACAATAAGAGCTTGGTCTCACCTTCCCAAAAAATTAATTTGACTGATACAAATGGTTGGTTTAAAGCAACCCTTAAGGGTACTTCATGTTGAAAAACTGATGCATGTAGGTAAATTTTAAAAATTTATAGCATACAACCAACATACCAATACATTTGCATATATGAGGATCACTGAAAGTGAGACAATCACAGAGAGAACACAAGTATACCCTAGGAAACCCTCTTCGGGTAGAAAACCCAGCCAAAACTTTTCTTTAGATTCTTCAACAAAGTACAATACCAGTACAAGACTTTAGAGTAACTAGCTAGGACTCGGAGGGCTAAAACAATACCTCTGTTTTAGCACTTACAAACTTCAGAAATAGTTGAACTAACACTTACAGTAACAGCTTGACAAAATCACCAAAAGATAACTAACTTTCCTTCTTGTTGTAGCAGACTTATGGCAGCTTTAACACAATATTTGTAGTAGTCTTGTATCAGCAAGGAACAACAAAAGACTTCAACAACAATAGAGTGCGTGTATCAGCAATATACTCCAATAACTAGCTGCCATATACCAGTAGAAGACTCCATCAACTAGCAACCATATACCAGCAAAAGATTCCAGTAGATATCAGTTATATACCAGCAAAACACTTCAGCAAATGGATGCCTTGCCTCGACAGAAAACTCCAGCAAAACAAAGGTATCCAAATGTTAAGTGAATGCCCCTTTTTATAGGTTGGTTTGGCTGCCCTAAGCAGCCCCCTATGAATGTATGAGAATTGTATAACAACTGTCATACCTGCCCTCCTTTGGCTGCCAAGAGTCACCTCCTAATGTTCCCAAGAGCCACCTCCTAAAGCTCCCAAGAGCCACCTCCTAATGCTCCCAAAGGTCACTTCCTTTGTCTCTTCTAGAGGTTGCCCTAAACTGTTGTCTTAAAATTGTATGACAGTTGTATAACAACTGTCATACCACCACCCTAAGTAGCCCCCCTAAGTTGGCCACTCCAACCGCCCTAAGCAGCCCTCTTAAGCAGCCTCCCTAAGATGGCCACTACAACTGCCCTAAGCAGCCCTCTTAGAGGTGCTATGAGGTTGACACATGGCATATGGTTGTCTTGGCATAAGGTTGACACTTGTCATGTGTTTGATGCTTGACATAAAGTAAACACTATATCAAAACTTTATTTACATGGTTAGTTACAATAGGGAAAATAGCTTCCAAAGCTATATAATTCAACACTCCCTCTTAGCAAGGAAGGTATTTTCCTAGTACCAACCGTTACATCCATTTGTCTTTACTTTGCTACTGACTTGTTGATCCATGTAGAATATGTTCATCAAGAGAAGTTTTGTATCCATAGCTAGCATTGGGATCAGTAGCATCTCTGGTGAGCACACTGATGTCATTACAGGATTTTTATTCACTCAGTTCACCAAGAACTGTCCTACTAGCCATATGCTAGAGGAAGCTATATAGTTCACCAAGAACTGTCAATTCACCAAGAACTGTCTTACTCAGTGCCAGTCCTTTTTCATACTGGATGAGTAATCTTAGAGCCAATCATTTTTCATACACAATAAGAATAAAATAGAATAGCCCACATCCTACCTATAAATGACTTGCCCCACTACTGTCACCAGAATCCCATATGCAGCTCCTTACTCCCTCTCACGAGGGACCTGTCCAAGTTTGTCTCTGAAGTACTCAAACTTCACCTTTGACAGAGGTTTGGTTAGCACATCTGCAACCTGCTCATTGGTAGCCACATAATGAAGCTTCATTGCTCCCTTTTCTACCACATCATGGATAAAATGATACTTCATTCCAATATGCTTTGATTTGTCATGAAACACGGGGTTCACTGACAACTTTATGCAACTCTGATTGTCACAGCAGATACTAGTAGCATCTAACTCAATATCAAATAATCCTAAAAGTAATTTTTGTATCCATACAACTTTAGTACATGTTAAACATGTTGTCATATATTCTGCCTCAATTGTACTGAGCGCAACACTCGTTTGCTTCCTGCTAAACCATGAGATCATACCTGATCCCAAACTAAAACAACACCCTGAAGTACTCTTACGATCTGTGACACTACTAGCCCAATCTGGTTTTCTCTTATATGTAATCACTTATGTGGGTGAATCAGTAGGTTTCTGAGGCTCCATCATATCATGATTTGCAGGTACTTGCTCTTCTTCTTCTGTATCTGGTACTTTAGAAGCTGTAGGTTCCTCATCATGTACCTCATCTACATGATTTCTTTTTGATTTGCAGAAAGTTGCATCTTCATCAAAGATAACATCTTTGTCGATCTCAATCTTTTTGTATCCAGGGACATATACTCTATATGCCTTTGATGTTTCGTTGTATCCAACAAATATACCCTTCTTACCTAAACGATCCAACTTTGTCCTTTTGTCCTTGGGAATATGAATATACACTGGACAACCAAATATCCATAGATGACTAACCTATGGAACTTCTCCATAAAACACTTCTTCTGGAGTTTTATTTTCAATAGCTTTATGAGGAATTTTGTTTTGTACATATACAGCAGTCCTTGCTACTTCTGCCCAAAGGTACATTGATAAGTCCTGATCATGAATCATGGCTTTAACTGCTTCCATAATTGATCGGTTCTTTCTTTCTGCAACACCATTTTGCTGAGGATTGTATGGAGTAGGAAGCTCCCTCTTAATCCTAGCTTCTCTACAGAATTCCTTGAATTCACTAGATGTGAATTCTCCTCCGTTATTGGATCTTAAAACCTTTATTTTTCTCTCAAAAAGATTTTCAACAAGAGCTTTAAATTCCTTAAACTTACTAAAGACTTCATATTTATTCTTTAGGAAATAAATCCAAGTTTTGCGAGAAAAGTCATCAATAAAAGAAACATAGTAAACATACCCGTTGAGTTAAGTGGTTGACATAGGTCCACACACATCTGAATGAATTAGATCCATAACTCCTTTTTCTTTATTGTCACTGCTTGGAAAAGGCATGAGTAGATTCAGACTTCTGCATCTCTACATTTTTGAGTTGAGTCCTCAAAGTCATCTTCTTGTTTATGTTCCTTCCTTCATATAGCCGAGATAGAGCATCAAACATCTCTTTGGGAGTCTTTAAGGATGATACATGAGGAATAAGATGATCTTTTATAGAATCTGCAATTATTTTCTTTTCCCTTATCAGATTCTTCCTGTACTTACCTTTAGCTTCTTCTTCCTCAGGTTCTGCAACCTCTTCCATAACATAATCTGATAAGTCATTTTCTTCCGGAACAAGGAATATTATGTACTTCCATGCTCTTAAGTTATCAGGTCCCTCAAGTTTTCATCAAGCTCAGTGCTTGATAGCATCTTGTTTTTGTTTTTTACTTCGTTCAAAAAACTGAAATATTGTAGTCTCCTTCACAAATCTAATAACTCTGTAGAAATGGCTTCTTTCAGGGAAGCTCTGATACCATGTTGAAAAATTGATGCATGTAGGTAAATTTTAGAAATTTACAGCATACAACCAACATACCAATACATCTGCATATATGAGGATCACTGAAAGTGAGACAATCACAGAGAGAACACAAGTATACCCTGGGAAACCCTCTTGGGGTAGAAAACCCAGCCAAAACTTCTGTTTAGATTCTTCAACAAAGTACAATACCAATACAAGACTTTAGAGTAACTAGCTAGGACTCAAAGGGTTGAAACAATACCTTTATTTCAGCACTTACAAACTTCACAAATAGTTGAACTAACACTTACAGTAACAGCTTGACAAAATCACCAAAAGATAATTGACTTTCCTTCTTGTTGTAGGAGACTTATGGCAGCTTTAACACAATATTTGTAGCAGCCTTATATCAGCAAGGAACAACAAAAGACTTCAGCAAGAATAGAGTGTTTGTATCAGCAGTATACTTCAACTAGTAGCTAACATATACCAGTAGAAGACTCAAGCAACTAGAAACCATATACCAACTGAAGATTCCAGTAAATATCAGTCATATGCCAGCAAAATACTTCAGCAAATGGATGCCTTGTCAGCAGAAGACTCCAGCAAAACAAAGGTATCCAAATGTTAAGTGAATGTCCCTTTTTAGAGGTTGGTTTGGCTGCCCTAAGCAGCCCCCTATGAATGTATGACAACTGTATAACAGCTGTCATACCTGCCCTCCTTTGGCTGCCAAGAGTCACCTCCTAATGTTCCCAAGAGCCACCTCCTAAAGCTCCCAAGAGCCACCTCCTAATGCTCCCAAAGGTCACTTCCTTTGTYTCTTCTAGAGGYTGCCYTAAACTGTTGTCTTARRATTGTATGACAGWTGTATAACAACTRTCAYACCRCCAMCCTAAGYAGCCCCCCTAAGYTGGCCACTCCAACCGCCCTAAGCAGCCCTCTTAAGCAGCCTCCCTAAGMTGGCCACTACAACTGCCCT
Organism: Picea mariana; assembly: GCA_032191745.1. Taxonomy (NCBI): domain Eukaryota; kingdom Viridiplantae; phylum Streptophyta; class Pinopsida; order Pinales; family Pinaceae; genus Picea; species Picea mariana. The sequence continues at coordinate 2,473 of JASDQU010312586.1, read as the reverse complement.
AAGCAGCCTCCCTAAGATGGTCACTACAACTGCCCTAAGCAGCCCTCTTAGAGGTGCTATGAGGTTGACACATGGCATATGGTTGTCTTGGCATAAGGTTGACACTTGTCATGTGTTTGATGCTTGACATAAAGTAAACACTATATCAAAACTTTATTTACATGGTTAGTTACAATAGGGAAAATAGCTTCCAAAGCTATATAATTCAACACTCGATGTGGAGAGATTTTGTAGCCTAATGGCCTAGTATCGATTCTCTGCTTTCACTCTTATGTCTTATGTTATCACATTAGGCCCAAGCCTAGTATTGCTAAAAAAATTAATTCAGGACGGATGACCAAGGGTGAAGAAGAGCATTGTTGAGAAGTAATATCACTTGGCCCACCCCTTTGTGCATTCAAGCTTAGAGTTGTGGGGTGGAAGGTTCCGTTTCAAGGATTGGTTTGCAAACATTGGCTATCCAGGACTAGTCCCAGTGATGGTCTGTGTACAGTGTGGCARAAAAGAGGATACATATTTGGGGCTGAGTTTTCTAGAGACATGGTCACATATTTGCCAGTGGTTTCAGGATCTTTCTTATAGGCCTGTTTACTGGAGAGTAGCTATCTTTGGTAATACTTGGCTGTATAAGAAATCTGCATGATGAATGTGGTATGTCGTTCAACTCWCTACTCTTTATCTTTGGAAAGTGAGATTTGTGCTAAGATATTGCTACTTGGAAAGTCTGGTTTGTCTTCTGATATAGGTGGGAAGGGAAAGCATTACAATATAAAGCTTGGTGTGCTATTTATTTTATATTTAATTTAAGACTCAGTTATTTTGCAAAGGATAAAAACTATGTTGCCAGGGTACATGGGTGCAGGGACAGAGATGCCATTTTTTAAAATAAGGGTGTGGGTTATGTACAGGTGCATCACATATTAAATTATAAATACTTAAAAAATTATACATTTGAAAAAATAGAAGCAAAATATAAAACAATAAAACGTAAAAAACTAATCAAAGGCTGAAGGTTCCACAAACATAGAGAACATGTTGTGCCTCAAAAGAATCTGCCAAGGTGCCACTCCTAAGCACTAAACAACCTATATAGCCACCAAGATCTTGCCCTGGGAAACTATAACAATAAGACCTAGGCCCCACTCCTTGTGTAAAATGCAAATATCCCATGACACCATTGGATGCCCTCTCTCATCACCATGCTTGGCCCATAAAAAGGATTTGAGAATTTTCTCCAATCTACCTAACTGCATACGACTTTTTTTTTGTTTGCTAGCATGTCTATGACTTGCAGTTCTAGCCTTTGGCTAAGAAACCGCAACCCAGGGGCATCTAAACCGTCAAAATCACCTAGAGATTGCACCCAGCCTGGGTCGCACCAACCCTTAGTTGGCTGGACTTTTTAGGTGTCTCCTCCCGACTACAACGGGTTTCGAATGTGGGTCGCCCTACAAGCAAAACCCTTGGAAACCAATAACACTAGCAGGATTTGACAACCGCGTACAACTTGGGAACCCACAGAAAACACAATAAATGTGGGAAGCCAGTAAAATCCTAGAGATGAGAGTTAACTTCCCGGCAAAAGGGAGATCTTTAAAGTTTAAACCAATGTTGTCACACTTAGACTTGGAAAAGACTCGACTGGCCTGGGACTCAGCGAGACTCGATGACTCGAGAAAGAATTAGCAAAGACTGGGAAAATACAAAAAAACTTTCAAATATAGTAAATTTTGTGCACAAAAAATATGGCGAGTTTGATGGTGCATTTGTGGCAAGTATGGCAAGTTTGTGGCGCATCTTGGCAAGTATGACAAGTTTCCCGCAAGTCTAGTGAGTGGTGAGTTCCAAGGGTGATTCTTAGGCAAGTACTTTTCCCAGCCAAGACTTGGCAAGACTTGACTGTTGATTTTTCATAGCATTAGGTTAAGCATGTAGTTCATTTAATTTCATCATGTCTTAACCATAAACAAGAATGTTGCAGCAACCAAGATCACAAGAAGAAACACCATGCACAAGAACACAAGATATATCCTAGGACACCCTTCTCAAATAAGGGAGAAAAACTCAACCAAATCCTTTGTTATATTCTTCAAGAGAAAGACCTTTCACCACCAAGAATGACTTAGCACACAAGAGGGTGCGTAAGCCCTAGAACACTAGCGCCCAAGAGAGGTGTGCACCTTTGCCAAAGAGAAGTACTTGCTGAAATTTCCAAAACACCTAAGTGTGTGTGTGTCGACAATGAAAGATTTCCTCTTACTTATATTAGACTTGTCCTGTCAACTAAAGTGTCTATTAGCACAATAGGGCCGACTTCACTTAGACATATTATTTATTTATTATTATAATAATTAATATTAATATTACTATTAATATTAATATTAATTATCTTTTACAGT
>JASDQU010312585.1:0-13507 GCA_032191745.1 Picea mariana | reverse complement strand
CCCCACTACTGAAAAGGAGAATCTACCGAAACGGGCTGCAGCGAAAATGTTGGTTTTTGCAATCGCCCTAATGCTTTCTGACAGATGATACATTTATGACACAAGGAATGGGCATCTCTAAAAAGAGTAGGCCAGTAATAACTAGCTCGTAAAACCTTATGAGCAGTGGTGTCACCACCAAAATGACCACCAGCTTCTCCTGCATGCAACTCTAGCAAGACTTTTTTTGCTTCGTCCTTTTCAAGACAATGCATCAGTACGCCGTCAAAACATTGATGAAACAGGATATCATTAACCAGATGAAAGGAGGCAGACTTCAGTCTCAATGCTCTTCTTTTGGCGGGGTCAAGGTGACGGGGGGCTGACCCATGTTCAAGACAGAATCTTATATCGGCGTACCAAGGACTAACAAGGTTTTGTGCACAATATATTAAACTTTGATCACTTTGTCCTAGGTTTGACGTAACGCTTTCTTCTTGTTGTCCTGTCTCCAAATAAGCAACTAACTTGCATAACCCTTGGCCTCTCACTATCTGAGCTGGGGTGATTTCTAAGTCATACTCCTGCAAGGAGGTGACCCAGTTGGCTCTCTTTTCTCCTAGTTCCTTTTGCACTAACATGTTCCTCACGGTTGGGTAGGGGACAATGACTTTCGTCCTTGACTTCAAAAGATAGGACCGGAAGTGCTTGACTGCTTTGAAAATAGCGTATGCTTGCCGATTGACCACTGGATAGTTAAGTTCAACACCTTTGAAAGTAGAGCTCATAATGGCGATGGGTACTTCGTGGTTCTTGACATTCTTCTGGGTTAGGACAGCGGCATAGGAATGGTCAGAAGCAGAAGTATAGAGTGTAAAGTCTTGGGAAAAATCTGGGCTCATGAGAGACGAAGCGTCTATTATGGCCTTCTTTATTGCATTAAAAGCTTGATTTTCTAGGGGTCCCCAATGATATTGGGTGTCTTTCGTAATCAAGTTCTGTAAAGGCCTGACCATTTCGGAGAAACCGGGGACAAATATCCTCACAAAGTTAATCTGGCCTAAGAAAGACTACATAGATTTTTTGGATGTAGGAGGGGGAAGTTTTGCAATGACTTGAGTCCTCTCGGGGTCAATAATCATTATTTATCTAGACACAATGAATCCTAGGAGTTTACCCTTCTCTACTGCAAAGATGGACTTTTTGGGGTTTAAGAAGATGTTGTATTTACGACATCGCAGTAGGACGACTTGTAAGTGAGCTAGATGATCGTTTCTGTTTTTAGAAAATACAGTCACATCATCTAAGTAAACTACGATGGACTGATTGATTAAGCCTCGGAAAGAAATATCCATTGCTCTCTGAAAAGTGGCACTGGCATTAATCAATCCAAAAGGCATTTTGCGATAAGCATAAGTGCCCCACGAAGCACGAAAGGTAGTTTTTAGTTGGTCTGGTGGAGACATCAGGACTTGGTTGTATCCAGAGAAACCATCCAATAAGGATAGCCTCTCGGAACCAGATACCCATTGAAGGATCTGTTCCATGGGCGGGACAGGGTAGTTGTCTTTATCAGACACTCTATTAAGGTTCCAGAAATTGACGCAGAGTCGGATCTCCCCATTTTTTTTCCGGACTGGGACAAGGTTAGAAACCCACTGAGTGTGTCTAACAGGAAAGATTATCTTAGCATTTAGGAGTTTATTCAATTATTTTTGAACGGTCGGTTCCAGTTTAGGGTGCATTTTCCTCAGTTTTTGTTGGAAGGGTAAGGTTTGGGGCTTCATCGGGCTGACATGTTGTATGATATTAGGGTCGAATGTTTTAAGGTCATCATACGTCTATGCAAAGACATCTTTAAATTATTTGAACAATTTAATAAATGTATCTTTTTCTTATCGTGAACATCCCAACCCTAGATTAATACATTGAGGATTTTCATTAGTTCCTAGGTTTACTTTTTCATAAGATAATGAGGAACTATTGGTTTTACAATTGACCGTCTTTTTAAATTTATCTTGAAAATCATAAAACTTCTCTAATCTAACTACAGATTTGGGTATCAAATTTACCATGTCCGATAGAGCTTCAGGAGTTTTCAGATCAGGTATTACCGTGAAATCGCGCAAATTATCATCGTGCGTGTGTTCATCTATCACCGCGCCTTGAAAGGTTTCTTCCATGTGCAGAAAGTTAATAATCTGCTGATCATTGTCAAATACTCTCCAAATCGTGATGTTGTCAGGAATGGATGGCCGAAACAGCAACTCAATGGAGAATGCGTCTGGGGACAAGCCTTCTGTAGGAAGAAGTTTAGAAGCTACATTAGCTAATAAATCTGCTTCAGAGTTATTTAATCTAGGAATAGAATTTATATTGAAAGAAGAAAATTTATTCATTAAATTCCATACCTCAGATTGGTAGCTTTTGAGATGCAGAGACAGACAGTGGATAGAATCTCTTACCTGTCTAACCACTATTTCAGAGTCGCCAAAGACGGTTAAATTTTGAATGTTCATATCCAAAGATTTTCTGAGACCTTGGAGTAAAGCCTCATATTCTGCAGTGTTTTTAGTGCATTCCAATTCCAACCTACATGCAATCAATGTTTTATTACCTGCCAGATTGATAATGATGCAGCCTGCTCCAACTCCTTCTTTGGACTTTGACCCGTTGAAATACAGAGACCAAATTTGATTTGCTTTGGGTACATAGGATCGTTGCATGGAAGGTGCTGGCTGCATATATGCTACAATTTCAGATTGTTGTTCTGGATTGGTGATAGGTGAAACCTCAGCCATGAAATTTCCAAAGAAGGTGTCCATCCCTTGCACTTCAGGTGAATCACCAGAAGGTGTGTATGGTTCGTTGGGATCGTTCAAATCTGTGACCGTGAACTTAAGGTAGCGCTCACGATTTACTTTGATTTTATTAGGCTTGTAATTCTCTGGAAGCCATAGATGGGACCAATCTGTCGTGAAATAACCATGTAGTTGCTCAGACCAGTCCCTGCTCAAAAACAGACCATACACTTCTGGAATATCCACAACAATTATATCAATAACTTCATGAACCTTGGGGTTAGACAATAATCTAATAAGTACATTCTTTAGTTTGCCTATAACTTTGACATTTGTCCGATCAAGTTGTATGATTTTTAAAGTAGAGGGTTCAACTTCTGCATTTATCTTTTGGTAGACAGACCAAGGCATCACATTGGATGATGCTCCTGAATCTACCATGCAATTGTGCACGTTTCTATTGAAGATTTCGAAAGTTAAAAGGAAAGGAGGTACATTTTTGCGAGTACTAAGAGTAGTAGCTTGTGGTTTTTTACTCACAGTTTCTAAGGCTACTTTATCTACATTATTTACATTATTTACATTACTTACAGGAAGGCTTCCTTTATCTTGAGGATCATGATTATTTTTAGTGGAATTCTTCTCAGGGACTTTGTTTTGCACAACCTTGTTACCATTAGAATTACCATTTTTGTCGTTCTCTGAAATATTTTGCAACATTTTTTGAAGAAGAAATGGAAACTTCAATAACTCATAAATAGAAATGTTAGCCCTTAACTTTTTAAGATCTTCAACAACAGCATAATCTAAGTTGGGGCTCACATTATTCTGTTTAGTCTCTGTTGATTTAGATTGCTTTGGAGGCGAAGTTGTAGTATTTTTGGAAGAAGGTTTATTTGATGTCTTACTCCTAGTGTTATAAGGATGAACTGTCTTGAAGTTAGCTTGAAAGATGTTATCCGAGAAGTGTCCAAAAATGTTTGGAGAAGACTCTTCTTCTTGAACTGTCTCTTGTTCAACTACCTCCTCAGGAATCTCAGGACGCATCAAGTTATCTTGGGCTTCTAGAATTGTTTGAAGGGCGCATTGCAAACTTTCTAGATTAAGGCCTTCAGTGGTTGAATTAGGTCAGTTGGTAGGAAAAGGCTTCCGGAACGGAGGTTTGTAGGGACCTTTGCTCGAGGAAGCTTCCTCGGTCGACCTTTTCAAGTCTATAACTTGATTTGACAGTTTTTGAACAACTTTGGTTAGGTTTTCCAGATCAGATTTTTCAGGTTGTGTTTTATTTTGAGTGGGTCTGGGGAGGATTTCAATCTTCTTCTTGGAAGAAGAACTAGTCTCAGTTTTGTTGCTAGAAGAGTCTTTAAGACTAAGTATGTATTTTTCAATTTGGCTGGCCACCTCGAAGGATTCTAACAATGTTTCTTTCTTAGATCATTTAACCCATATAGCTATACTCTGATGCAAAGCTTTAGTGTTGTATGTTATTATAAGACTCTCAGTAGGCATAGAATCTGCAATGATTTGGTTTTTGAGTGTCAAGAATCTTTGATTAAAGTCTTTAACTTTTTCTTTTGGGTTCATTTTTAAGCTAGAAAGATCCATGACTAAGACTTCCGGAGGCTTACCGTCTTCGAATTTTTCCAAAAAGCATGACTCAAACTTTTCCCAAGACACGATGGTATGGGGTTGCTGGGCAAAGTACCATGTGGATTCATTACCCTCAAAAGTATAAGGGAACAACCTATAGACAACGTCTTCATGTTCGACATTGCGAAGTCTTATGGCTAACATGAACTTTTTAATGTGATCTTCAGCTATCTGTTTTGAGTCAGGATCAAACCTAGGAAGCCATTTCTCTAGGTGCTTAGGTAGAGGATGTTGTGCTCCAGGTATGGCTACGACATCCTGGTCCAACCAAGGTCTAGCAGGGTTGTTATGATTTTCCATTGGGGTAGTGGGTGTGGACGACTGAGAAGGGGAATTGCCTTCATCAGAGGAATCTCCTCCAGAAGAGAAAGGAGATCATGGAGGTGGTAAAGGAGGTATCCCATATCCTCCTGCAGCAGGATTTAGGTCTGGATCTGTAGGCTTCATAGTCGGATTAGTGTCACCTAATTGTTCATTGATATCAGAGAAGTCCAAAGGTTGACCCCACGGACGGTTTGGTTGCCTCAAACGGGCTAAGGAACTATGTGTTTTTATAAGAGATTGACGGACAATCTCTTGTATGTCACCACCTATAGGATTAGGGGTTGCTGGCTCAACTGTGATCTGTGGATCGTAGGTTGAAGTAGTTGTTGTTTGAAGGGGAATATTATCATTTGAATGGCTTCTAGTCACTATAGGTAAGCGATTAGGGGGTGGAGGAGTCTTGCGACCGCCTCGTGCCATTAATTAAGTTCAGGCCCTCCTTCTAGCACCATTTGTTGACGGACGAAATCGACCGTCCGTCAACTAAGAGAGTGGAACTGGTCCGGGGTTGTCTAATAACCCAAGCCGTTTGGGATGAACCACCTTGATGGGTTTAGCGGCTCCGTTAGCCGATATAAGGTCCTAAGAAAACAAAATAAAACTAATCTAAACTAACTAATCTAACTAAAAACAAATAAAACTAACTAATAAACTAATCTAATTAAAACTAACTATTAAACAAAATAAACTAGAACTAATTACTAAAACAAACTAAGCCAATCTAACTATTCTATATATACAATCTACTAACTACTACTATACTAACTCTAACTAATTAACTATCTAACTACTAACTGAAATATAACTTATTCACAAAATGTACAATATCTACAATTTATAGATTTATAAAACCTGAAAAATTCATTTATATTCTTCCCTAAGACAGAGAAAGATGTTTTTATAGATTTTATGATTTTATGAACAAGAAATAAAACAAACTAACTAAACAACTAATATACTAATTCTAAATATAAATCTAACTAAACATATATCTAACTGAACTACTAATAAATATACTAAACAAATAAATAACAAACTGACCTGGAAACGCTCCAGATTTGTCCTGTGTATGATGACTGTTTTAGCTGGTCAGAGGAAGGAAACTCGCACTGAATTATCCACTAGCTACTCGTAAACAATAGTTGCAGTGCTCTTCAAGTTTATTTACAGGACAAACAAGACATAAAAATAACAACAATCTTATAATTTATAAACCTTCACAGTTAGATAAACCTGTATGTAAAGATCTATACATGATAGTTCAATTGACGAAGAAGAGAAATCTACCATTCATTAACTGAACTAAGTAATTGCTGTATTCTTTAAATTAGTGAAAGAAATCAGGCATGTATCACATTAATTCAATCATATCATTTTGCAAAGGACTATGATAGCTAAAGTAGTCACTAATCAAATGCAAATTGATAAACATAAACATGAAACAAAAGATTGATATTATGAAAGCGAAAGCTGTAGCAGAACATCAAATTTTGTCTCAGTTTGTATTAGAAATCCATAGCCTGGTTCTCCCACAAATGAGGATGATCCTTATTATAAAAAATAATAAGTATTTATAAGTTTTCCATAGGGTAAAACCTCCTTGTGGAAGTTATCAAAAATGTTTACATAAATCTGGGAAGATATCCCCAGTTTAACTAAACTACGAAACTACAATAAAATTAAAACACACAAATATCCCCTAGATTGCCCAATATGTCCCATGCAATTCGAATTTACCTGAAAAGGACCAAAAATGAACAAGTTAGAAGGATTCTTTATTAATAAAAAGATAAAAAATCTAATCCTATAGACAGAATCTTGCAATTCTGTAGCTGGTCTAAATAAGACACAGAATCAACATCAAAATCGATTAAAAATCTCTAATTCAATTAACATCCAATAGCTATTTGAAAACGAATCATTCAAGTTGAAATTGTTATACCATTCCAAATCAAACATGATCAAAATTAATTAAAAGACTACAGAGATAGGCGTACTCTGTTTTGTTTGTTACCACAAAGTCGGGTGACAAAATTATATGGAACAGTAGTGCAATCGTTTCATTTCAAATCGAATTCAACGTAATCAAAACAGATCGCAAGCAATTGCTATGCTACCTTATCAACAGGAGATATGAATCTGACAAGATCAATTTCAAATCGTTATAACTATGTTGACACAGCAAAAGATTCATGCCACGAATAGATCAATTCAAACTGGCACGAAAATCAATTCAAATAAAATCATAACAGGATCGATTGATTGGCAAGAGAATTCATAATTTGTTATTGCAAATCGGGCAAACAAGATCGATTGACTTTGATCAAAATCATTCATTTGACAATTAATTATAATCGGATTTGACAAAAATAACGAATGTTGATCAATTTGTTTTTGCAAATCAAACAGAGCAGCAATTAAAACATGAATCCATCTAAAAAAACAATCTTGCCAACTCAAGATATGGGATAATCCAATCAAAATAAAAGCGAATCGAACAAAAAAGTTTTTAACATAGTCATTACGAATCCAAAACCATTCGATGATTCGAGCGCATTTTCACAGGCTTAACTGAGAGCGTTGTTTCATACGAAATAGAGCAGTTCCTTCCAAATTGAAACCAAACAGAGTTGTATTCCTGTTCTGAGAAGATTACATGAAAATCACAAGATCGTAAAAATCAAACTTATTGAAATTGCTTTCCAATCGCATCATATGAACCATAACGAAATCAAATCCAAACACAATCATATTCTAAATTGAGCATGAAAAACCTCCTGTTCGTAGTAAATGCAAGATGAATTCAATTGAAAACAAACCACCAGTTTCGTTAACTTAATCCAATCAAATCTAATCGAAAACCATTCAAATCTTGATAAGAATCTACCGGTGACTAAACTAGGAATGATCAAATCATGTATCAAAATGAAACTCCATTTATTTTTAGCAAAGCAAAACAATGTACAGGATGAACACCGAATGACAGAGGCATTTGAATGAGAGACTGAGCTATTTAAAAACAGGATTCAAATCATTATATTAACCTTGATCATTCACAAAACAAAAACGATATCAAAATTCATACCTGTATGGCTGGATCATGACATTTTGGAGTTGATAACGGCTGTGGTCGATTCAACATTCTTGAAAAGGATGGAGCCTGTTGTCTTCTGCTTATTATCAATTGCTTGGAGTTGGTCTCTTTGACTGATCAATTCTGCAACTTGACTTTCCAGCGATTGAAGTTTCGATTGAAGTAGTGGAACGTCAATGTAGTATCGTTCCAACCATAACTCACATTGGTCACATGATGGTTGTGTGGGTTTTGAAAGAGCAGGCGAGGGTTTGGACACATTGCTTAGGGTTTCGCTAGGAAATTTGATACCAGGGTAGATAGAGTTATTCCTTAGGCAGGGGGGAAGATTCTTCACGAAATCATAAGGTGGTTCGGGGCATAAACCCTACGAGTAAGGGTACTCGCTGGCTAAGAAACGCTCTACATCAGAGTCCGAATCCTCACTTAGGACGATAGGGTTTGACTTAGCAGAGGGTTTAGGTTTGTTTCTAGCCATCCTTGAAATAAGCCGAGCATTATTTTTACCCTTGGCATTAGCAGTAAGGTTTTCCTTGGGCTTTTTACTTACAGGCTTTTTAATAGTCTCGGCCTTCTCAGTTCCAACGTCTGGTAAGTTAATAGGAGGGTCGAACGAAGGCTTAGGAGTGGGCAATAGGATATGGAAGGGCACAGGCGACTTGACCTTGGTTTCATTTACCACAGGCTTGTCAACCTAGACAGGGTCTGTGTCATCAAAACCATTACAAACGATGAAATCTCTCCAACTATCATCATGTAAACTCAAGTGATAAACAATGATAAGTTTGATAAGTCCATGGTGGAACAGGCTACTGTCATCCTTCTGCATTTTAAACCTTTTCAACATTTTATATAGGCTTCGATGAAAGTAAAAGGGCATATTCAACGAGTATCCCATAAAAATCATAAACAAACGCAGGTGTTAGAGAAAGACGAGTCCGTATCGACCTTCACAAGTCATGAACTATTTGATTATTATGAAAAGGTCATGCCATCGAGGTTTTAGCATACATATGGGCATACCTCTGTCATAAGATGTGACTTTACGCGAGATGAACAGAAGTGGCCAAGGCACCTCTTCCACTTTTGAATTTTTGAACCAACGCTGGCATGTGGCAATTAGCCCTGTAGCAGAACTGATAAATTCCTCATCGATTTCCAACTGTATGTCGCCCACCTTGGCTCTACAACCATCAAATGTTAGGGAAAACTGTCGTGCCACTCAGAGATTAAAACCCTCAAAACGTTGCACGAAGGTGAGCCATCCGTTATCTTCCAAGTCCTTCTGAGCATTATCAAACATTAAAAAATCTTGGTTGCCATTTGGCTCGATTCGCACGATTGGTGCCATGGATCTGAGCACATGGTAAGCTGAGGGTTTGGATCATAACACACACAAGAGCAGAGCTACCCAAGCTAACATAAGTGAATGAGGGTAAGGGATAGGCATAAATTCCATCGTGCAAAGGTGATGGAGCTTATCTCTGCCATGCAGAATAGTTATTGCTAAAGTACAACCACCGGTTTTCATAGATGTTCAACCCATTATAACATAGTTCAACAGTCATATCACTCGGCTGAACTTTGAAACCAATGGTGAGTGTACAAACCAATGCGCAATCAACATTGTGCCAAAGTTTTAAACCATCAATTATTCAATTTGAAACCAAAATCAAATATTTAACCATGCGCCAATGTATCAACTGATATCAATAGTTAACCAATGTGCGAATGGGCATTCATATAATCAACAAGCCAATAGTTATGAAAACACAAACATAGGTATCATATTAAAAGATATATATGAAGAATTTAATCATAATCCCTATGTATTTTCATGAAACCAAAGGTCAAGTAGTTTAAACAACACAAATCCAAATGCCAATGCATTACAAACTTAGCGAGACAAAGTCACAAAATCAACCTAAGAATGACCAATGAGTACAGATCGGAAAGGCTTTTACAAACTGCATAGCGATAAACGAAAGGTAAATGCAATAGGCATACTAACAAGAAAGATAACGACAGTTCAAATAGTGATTCTAATGTGGCTTCGAAAGACCAATGTTTTCATGCTTACAGTCGTGAAAACAAAACGAAAATAAGTTTGTAAAAAGGCGCAGAGAATAAAAGTGTCGTTCATTTGAAAATTGCGATGAAAAATCGATGTTTGCAAAACATTGGTGTAGGCAGCTTATAAGACAATGTAAAAATGTGATTTGGCTGCCAACACAACTGTATAAAGGTTACCTAGATATTCTGGAAGTAGTTCCCTTTATCGATGCAGGAATTTCCCATTTACTACTTCCTAAACTCGTATATGCTTAGATCCAAAAAATTGAAAACATTGCAGACAATGTTATTCTATTTTGGAGAAAAATATCAAGTCCTTTTTGGTCTTAATCTAATTGTATGCTAACAACAATTAATATATGATTTTGTTTACTAAATAGTTTTAACCCGATAATTTTCTTTTGTTTACAGGAATATTCTAATGTTTTATTGTATATGCATATTCACTATCACTTAATATAATAAGGCATTTATAAGACCTCTACTCATCACTGTCTAGGTTCTGTAGCTTCTTTATTTGGACATTTCATGACTATAAACATTCAGGAACCACACTACTTTTACATTATAATTTCCAGAGTCAATTAATTAATATAATTATACAAAATGTATTATGATCTCCTTTATCATAATTATAGAAAACAAAAATGCATAACTTCAAAATAAGTGTAATGAAGTATGTATGATTCACCTCAAGTAGAATGCATGCATTTATATAAAGTGATTATGTAGCATACATATAATTATGTAGCTACATACAATTATGTAGATACGTGTGAATCAATATATGTCATAAACATTAAGATATATCCAATTATGTAGCTTCATATTAATAAATAAATCCAACATACAAAAGTAAAAAACATCTATATAGATCAGGTCTTATAGCTACAAGCAATTCAATAATCCTACATAAGTGGAAATAATTAGATAAAGATACATATCTATAACAATTATGTTGGAAAGAAAATAGAACATCCATGTTCCACCCAACCGTATATATAGAACAACCACAATTACTTGTCATGATCACCCCCTAGCCTGACCATGACTCCATAAGGGAAAAATGAGCATCACTCATTAGCCACTGTCTCCCTGAATAGTTCAAAAAAAATCATTTTCCTAACACCAGTTGTGCTCATAACAACAAATAGTCATTTCCACATTATACTAAGCAACATACTGCCTCCCACATATGTTGTATATATCCTTTTTCCATTGCCTAGGACTTTCCATCCATTTCCCTCCTTGAGAAATTCACAACTTTACAAATCCCTAATTTTTAGGGGCTGCCAATGACAAAACTCAACTTCTCGCCTGTGTAAAAATCAGCTCTAAGTTAATTCAAATATGTTCCCCACTCATGGGGTCAGAGTCAAATATTTTTAACCTGGTTGTTCCACCTATTTTCCAGCATTTAATTTATTAAAATATATGTCTCATACATGTGTCCATAAAAAGGGATAGTTGACAAGTCAAACACTTGCCAAATAGTCATAAAATAATAATTACATACTTCCACAAATTCAAATCCGAATTTCAAAAAATGGAAATTTATTTTAAACACAACAATTTTTTTTAAATAAATTGTTTTAAATATTCGACGATGTCACATCTTCTCCCCCTTAAGTATAAAACTATCCTTAATGTTAGTCTTTCCTTAAACCATCACTTGGAATAGATCTGGATAAGATTTCAACATTTCTTCTTCCATCTCCCAGGTACCTTCCTTAGGAATAAAGTGTTTCCGTTGAAATTTTACCTGGGATATGGTTATGTTCCGAAGTATCGTTTCTTTCCAGTCCAGAATGCATAGAGGTTCCTCTTGGAACTCACCTTCTGGTTCCACCTGCACCATGTTCCAATCAATGATGTAAGTAGGATTATGAATATATATTTTTAATAATGAAACATGAAAACATTATGAACTTTTAAATTTGCAGGGAGTCATAGTTGGTATGCTACTAATCTTATTTGAGTTAAGACTTTGAATGGACCAAAACATCTTGATGCCAATTCGATACAAATTCCTAGTTATAGGGAGATCCTCCTTGCTTTAACTTTGACATATACATGCTCTCCAATTTTGAATTCTTGATGTCTCCTTTTGATAGCTTCATAGATGTTTTGTCGATCTTGTGCCTCTTTCAAATTCCGTTGTACCATTTTGACCATCCTTTCCATTTCTTGGAGAATTTCTAGTCCAACCATAATCCTGTCAACTGGATTATCCCAACTAATTGTAGTCGTACATTTCCTTTCATATAAAAATTCGAAGGGACTTATCTTAGCCGATGCTTGATACCCATTATTGTATGTGAATTCAACTAAGTTTAGATACACTTCCCACTTAATTGGTTTTGTTTTTGAATACATTCGTAACATATCTTTGATAATTTGATTTGTACATTCTGTTTACCCATCCATCTATGGATGGCAACTTGTGCTGAAATTCAGGTTAATACCTGAAACTGTAAATAATTCCTTCCAAAATTGGATGTAAATTTAACGTCTCAATTTGAAATCACCATGTTAGGAGTCCCATGTAGTCTAAATATTTATTTCATAAAAAATTGAGCGATGTTAATCGTTTTATAGGTAGACTTCATAGGTATAACGTGTGCCGACTTACTTAGCTTATCAATTACTACCATAATTGAATCATTTTGTCTCTGAGTCTTACGAAAACATGTGATGAAGTCCATTGAAATAATTTCTCATTTCCATTCTGGTATAGGAAGAGGTTGTAAAAGACCCGTCGGATGTTGATGTTCAACTTTTACCTATTGACAATATAAGCATTTAGATAAGTATTAAGTTGTTTCAGATTTCATATTAGGTAAATAAAATTATTTTCTTAAAGCTATTGTCATTTTCTGGTATCCTGGATGACTAGAACATGTCTTTTTGTGCATCTCATTAAGAATCACCATCTTCAATTCAGTATAATTAGGTACATATAACCTATTTTTGAACCTTAGCAGTTAATTTTTATCCATACTGAAATTTGTATTGCACAAATTTCCCTCATTTATCTGTCATTCGTCTGCTATTTTGATGTATTCTACATAATTTTTGCTTGCAGATTTAATTTTGTCGTCAATATTGTTTTCTTCTTTGTTGATTATTACTTCATATAACTCATTATTTCTCTGAATTAGTGCATATGCAACTTTATTTTCCTTTCCTTTGATGTGTCATATTTCAAAATTGAATTCTCTTAGGAAGGCCAACGATCTCACATGTCTTTCATTGAGATCATGTTGACTAAACAAGTGTTTCACACCGCTGTAATATGTTAGCAATATAATTTTTCTTCCCATTAAGTAATTTCACCACATTTTCAATTCACGAATTACAATTGTTGATTCTATATCATTATTTACACAGTTTCTTTCATGTTCCTTTAATTTGCATGATTCTTAATAAATAACATGTCCATCTTGAGTTAGTACTCCTCCTAATCCTTCTTTACTTTCATCCACACTAACCGTAAAGTATTTATAATGGTAATACACTTTAAGTATTAGTGTTGTAGTTAATAGTCCTTTCAATTTATTAAAATTGTCTTGGCATTTTTTAGACC
>JASDQU010312584.1:0-12888 GCA_032191745.1 Picea mariana | reverse complement strand
TTTTCCTAGGCCCGGAGAGCTGACCCGCTCTTCAAATCCCTTATCGGGACCTTTCCACACCCACAGGATGCTCTCCTGACGATCTCCTTTTTCCTATCGGAGAATCGGACCTCACAAGATTGTGAGTCCTGCACTCAGGTCTCAATATCCCTGAAACCCGATGAATATTCGCCCGTGCTCCTTTCCCTGTTTCAGTCGGGATTGATCCCGTCGGAAAATCGCCCTTTACGAGATTGTAAACAACTCGCCTCGAAAATCCTTGATTCCTGATCCTCGATACCACCTCTCTCTGATCCTTAGCTCCCCTCGGCTAATTCCTTTTCACATGTGACCTCTTAGTCCACGAGAGCACGGTCCTTCCCTTATCGGAAATTCAGACTTCGCGAGTTCGAACAGCCTAGAACTCACACCTTTTGGATCTCCGATCCCCGACTTCCGATGCCACATGTCCTCTGCTCTGACACCTGTGGCCCACGCTCCAATGATGATTGGGAATTTGCGTTTCGCTAGATCGTGATTCCTGTTGCACCGGTTCACAGACTCTTCCAAGTCCCGATCCCCGAAGTGCGATGACACATGTCCTCCACTTCAACACTATGGCTGTGGGACCGTCGCGTTTCGAGAATTCGCAACTCCTCCGTGATTCTCTCGTCATCGAGAATCCCGAAATGTTGAACCCCGACTCTTCCAGATCCTTGGACACGCGTCCCACAGATCAACAGCTCCTATTGTGTCGGGAAATCGCACATCGCGATGTCAACATACAAGGCTCCTGTCTCCGGAATCCCGATGCTCTGATCCATGATCCTTGGGATCTCTTGCCACATATCCCCGCTGAAATCAACGGTTGAGGCTCCTTCGGGAAATCGTGGATCGCAATTCTTTTCCACTAGAGTTCCACGACCACGGAAACCCCGATATCCCGAACTCCGAATCTCTGGGGTCTTCCTCTGTTCCTTCAGGATTAAAACTGGTGCAACTCTCTTGAGATCTGACGGCTGACAGGACTTCGTTGTTTCCTCGATGAGTCCTGACCGTCGATTCCTCTTTCTTGAGGATTGCTTCAGAAGACTAAATCTCCTTTCTTAGAACTTGTCCTCGGACACTTGTGCTTGCCTCTCCTGCCCGAACTTCTCTTGACCCAAAAACTCTTGGGTTATCCTTCAACTATACCAAAAATGTGCTAATCCTCCTGATCTTTTCAACTCCAATTCTTCAGAAAGACCTGTGCGCACTCCTTGCACTTAATATTCAACAACTTCCCAAGTGTTGAATAATTCTGACTCTGCGCACTCTCTGCAGCAACAGTTGTCTAACTCCTTTGCTCAGACTAACAACTGAGGCTTCTTCTTCTCCAACCTGCACGCTCCTTGCAGGACTTCAACAATCCATTTCAACTTCTGGGAAAGTAAGAACAAAAGTTAAACTATCGATTCCTCATCAACGCACTCCTTGCGGATGAATTCAACTGCACTCTTTGCAGGAATCTCCTGGCTCAGATAGAGAAACAATTGAAACTTATTCTCTCTCAGACTTCAGTCAAAACCTAAAATCACATGCACATCATATACAAAGCAAATGCATAGCCAGAAAACAAACATTCATGAGCACATAAACCACATACACAGAGAACAACACCAGTCATGAGTTTGAATTAGAATTGTCTTCTATTAATTCAACATATGTACATGGGTGTTCTTCACCATTTCTCTGCTTGCTCTTCTCTTCTGAATGCTTGATTCTAATGTTACAATGATACAATGAGGGTGTCTATATCCGTTTTCCCTCTCGGACTCTAAAACTGTCTAATTTGGAAATAAAATCCTATCTACCTGCATTAAGTCTATTAAATGCCTCCTATCTATTTCAGACAAGAGCGTATGGCTCGAGGTCTGATACAATATACAAAAGGTGCTTTCATAAATGCATCATTTATACATTGGCGCATCATCTTGAATGAAAATTCAAAAAGTTTCGGCTGGGCTTGTCCAGCTGTTCATTGTCTTCCATGCAGGCTCACTTGCTGAGTTGGCGATGCTCCTGCATCAATATATCAATATAAAAATACTTTATTGTCATGTTATTTTTTCAGGAAAATTATGAAAATCACAAAGGACCAACGAGCTGATATTTGAAATATGTCAGTAGGAATGTCCAAAAAAGTGTACAAGGAGATGGTCAAAGAATTGGACATAATTTCATCGCAAGAGGAGCTATCTCAACAACAACATGCTTCAAATGTGTGTAATCATTGAGTTTTCTATTAGGTACAAATAATTAATTATACACTAAATATAAATTTTCAAATATTCTCTTACAGAAAAGAAAAGAAAATGGAACTCATTTTGCACATAAAACTGGACGACAAGGAAGAAAAGGGTTGATAGAAAAGTTTGTGAGTAATTGTTATTTCCTCATAACAACTCAAGTTTTTTTTTTGTATATTTTAAATTGTTTTACAACATCTATCCTTGAATGTCTTCAAACTTGTGCTAACATACAAAGAAGAGTCATCAAAAAAAATGATTGGAATTGGGTTAATTAAGGGTTGTGAGTATATGTTGGCATATCAAAAATTAATTGTCGAATTTGAAGTATAATCTATGTTGTTTTACTTCCGTCATTTTATAATTAAAGAAACAAAAATAATACTTTATATTAAATCTATGATTTATTATGGGGTATAAAACTTGCAAGAAACAAAGTGTGGAACTGAGCCAACAAAAGAATTGTTGAAATAGGGCATGAGATTTGATTTTGAACATATGTGTATGATTCATGAGTCACTTCTTGCTTTGGTGGTACGTCACTTTTCAATTTACATTCATGTATATTATTTATTTTTTTCATTATTCTCACCAATGTAGATAGACTCATTACAGTTTATTTTTATGTTTGTAGATGGAACTTCAAGAAGAACAAAACAATTGAGACAATCAACCAAACATTCAGAAAAATAACCAAAGGCATGGAAGTATCTCAAGCACTAACAACAGTTCTAGGGAAGAATGATGACCAATATATTTGGATATCAATGCAAGCTGCAATTGTATTTTTTTCAAATAATTGTCTATGAAAATAAGACATTTTTGTTTAATGTAATGGACATAGTGTCCCAATTGAAAGACGAGGGGACCGATAAGTGTCCCATTTTGTATGACAAAGACCCTTTTATTCATATAATAAAATATGTTTTAATTTATTCTATTGTGTTGTCCAATGTCGTTGTGAAATGTTATATCGTTGATTAAATATATGGATGACTAAATATTACAATGAAGAGATGAAAAATATGATGATATAACAAATTAATTCAAACATCATATCCAAATTCACTAATCAAAATATAATATATATGTAAAAATTTTGATAAATAATGGAATTAAAAAATAACAATAATTGCACTATCATAGGTTGATGTTTCTCGGTGTATTTTAATTATTAATCTCATTGGCAGGTTTAATATTAATCTCATCGACGCGTTTAATATTAAAACTCATCGGTGCGTTTCATATGAAATTCGCACTAGTGCTTTTATGTAATCAATTAGCATTGTTTTCAATATTAATTTAATACCACAAAATTATATTAAAAATTTGGCCATCGGTGCGTTAATATTATATGAAGCACCAATGTGTATGTGTTATTGATATGCATCGGCGTTGTTGTCTTATTGATAAGCATCGAGGCTTGTTTGTTATTGGAAATCACTGGTGCTTTCAATTTTTAATGCACTGGGGCGTTTTCCCTGTAACGTAGTAGTGCATATTATTTTATACAGCATCAGTGCCTCCTTATTAATAATGCACAGGTGTGTTCTATGTAGAAATCCTCAGTGCTTGATTATTTTTAACTCTCCCAGTGCGTTTTGATGTTAAAGCCCCGGTTCTTATAAGGAAAATGCCACGGTGCTTAAATATTTTATTGCCCCAGTGATTTCATATTTTACTACCCCGGTGCTTGATGTTAAGTGTATAGCACTGGTCTTGTAGGTGTATGTATGCACTGGTGCTTGTTCCTTATACAAACACATTGATTTGTAAACATCCACTAACACCTCCGATTGCCCAAATTTTTTTAATTTATAATCAATTTCCATTATAGTATCCACGAAAACATCTGTTATCGATAACAGATCTTGTAGCAGAGGTTTTTTTGGCAATTTTTTCCAATTTTGTAACATTAGAAACCTCCGCTAAAAGGTATTTTCCTTGTAGTGTTGGCCGGAGTCCAAGTTTCAAGTTAATTATCCCTGCTTTTCCCTGGTGGTATCATAGCTCGGATAGGGGGTGGCGTCCACTACATATTTTCCTAAGGTTGGGTGGAAATCACTCTCTTAGCTAGTTGTTGGTCTACAGTCTTTGAAAGATAAGTGTTTATCTATGTTTCTGGTATATATTTTTCGTGTGTTATTTTATGTTTTCTGGAACAAATCATGAGATTTGGTAACCTTATGCAGTGAAGAAACTTGTTATGTACATCTATAGAGCTAATGTGTGTTAGTGACTCTTGATATTAAAATATGTAATGTATCAATCCTCTATTATTAATGCAGTGAACAGTATCTTGTATTAAAGAAAAACTTGATCATAGCTTGTGAGGTTATACCTGCATGTAATTTGACAATGCGAGATCATTTCTACTTGTAGAATATGTTATGCATTCTCCATTTAGTTTAACAATTATATGAAAATTGCACAGGTGAAGTGTTGAAGCTATCGATGTAATTCCTTAATGGTTCAGTTGGGTTTTAACCAATCGAGATTGTTGTTTCTATGGAATTGGGTTCAATAATTGCATAAAAACTTTGATTTCTCTTCCAAATCTGAGTTTGTTGTCTTGTTTTATTTATAAACATTTGTTAGGTTTAATTGTTTTCTTCTGTATTGAGAAAGATGTAATCTTTGTAAGCTAAGTTACTTGGGAGGCCAATTGTTTTGGCGATATTTTTTGTACCTATCGTTGCAATTTGATGGCTATGATGTTTGTATCTAATGGGAGGAACTGAATCGTGATTTAATTGTTAATAACCGTTGAGAAATTGTAATTTATGTGTGAGTCATCTATATTCTATTCATTTTGAATTTGTATTCAAGATAGCTTCATAGCTATGCATATCCCCTTGCTATTCTTGTGAATTGAAAAGGGAAATCACCATACCCAAAGTAAAGTTGGACTATGTATACTTTTGGACATATTAATGAGCATGTTTCTTCTGAACAATATTATCATTTGGAAATTTCATGTTGCTTCCTCCTACTAAGTGAGCGCTTTACAAACCCTTGGGAAAAAAATTATTGTGGTCTTTACATATCTCACACCTGTAATGGATTTTATGGAGATATAATCATGCATGTATTAAGAATTATAGCACCCAACTTTGTCCTATTTATTTTGCCTTTGAGTGTAGAGCGGGAATTTTACTCTAGTGCACAGTTGTTGATGAAATTCGACTTGGTTCAAGTAAACTGGAATATTTTACTCACTAACAACATTTTTTTCCACAAGTAGTTGTGCTCTTTGTGTTGAGGTTTCATTGGTTTGATGGGTTAGGGTTTATTTTTGTTGTTGATGGGTGTTTATTTTGTAAAAACCTAGCCTCATCCTCTTTTTTGATACTTTATTTGGATGGGACTGACTATTGAACTGACATATGGAAAAAATGCAAATTGTCAAGCTTGTTAATATCTTGGTCATTTATGTTTTCTTGAAATATTTACATTATGTTATGCCTTTGAAAAAAAACTCTTGTAGGCAAGCTATCAATAGAACATTTTTGCTGGAGAAAATGGAGAAAGTGATGCTTATTTAATAATTAGCCTCCCACACTAGCATCCCTTAAATGTGTTTTAACATATTTATCTAACCTCAAGGAAAATCATCTTAATTGATTACAATTGTTGCATTATGTTGTATCCTTTTCCATCTATAGAAAGGAACTATACAAACATATTTAATGGTATTTATTTCTACTTCCAGGGGGCTCATTTAGCTCTATGATTCTGGATTCTAAGTAATTTCACCTTGGAAGCTAAGCTTATTCCATAAATGAGGAGTTGTTCATTATATAATCTAAAAAGGGTTACATTACTCTTGTTCTTAGTGTTTTTTCCACCTCTTGAAATGCAATGTGTGTAGATACGGCGTTATTTCCAATTATATAGTTTGATCTTAGTGTCTTGTATTGGAACTCTAGAAGCTCTAACAAACTGAATTTATCATGCATAGTGAATATTGTATTGTGGAAAATATGGAAGTTGGCCTATGTAAATGATAATATATTGCTTTAAGAGGAAAGAAATGCCCAAAAGTAAAACATTGGGATAAAAGTGAGTAGATCTCACTATTTTTTAAATCATGCCAACTTCAATTTTATGGAAAAACCATAGACACGTATTTTGATTTTAGGAGTTCCAATAAATAGTGATGGATAAAGGAACCATAAAATGATAAATAATAGTCTTCAACATTTTCTATATTGTTGTCCATTATAAATAATTTGAAAATGATGGAGAGTTTTGCAATCACCAAAATTTTCTCTAGAGGAAAGTGTTCCTTTTGTTGAAATGATTGACATGATGTCGTTTGGAAAATAGTTGAGCTAATTTATCTAACATTTCTTCTTTCAAAGTATAGCCCAAGAAAGTTCATAGGTTGACTTCAGTGGGTTGTTGCAAAACAAAGGAAACTAGTGCTCTTTTCACTCTTCATAATTATTTAGCTAGCATCTAGAATGTTGATTAAGGCATGAATTGGTGGTTGGCTAAGAAAGTAAACACATTTATTAGTGTTCAATATGTTTCTTCCTCAAAATAGTTGTTCTAAGTCAAAAAGATTAAGCATTAGTGTGGCATGCAATGCATGCAAAAGACATTGAAAAGCTTTGTCAGCTACTAAATTCCAGGAGATTTGTGTATGATTGTTGTAAGATTATCAAGAAGATGTGCAGTATGAGAAAAATATTGTATGGAGTAGGGTACTATGTCTGGTTCTTCTTCCTCAAGTACAAAACATTACTCAAACTTCTTATCCAATCAGATTTTGCAAAGTTTTATGATGACCATCTCTAAAATAAAAACATATTTATGATTTTTAATTATGGGCATATTATTTAAAACATATTTATGAGTCTTTTATTTATGGTCTATTTTACAAACAAGTTGCAAAGGGGTTGAAGCATGACAAGAGGCACGCTTTTCAAAATTGTATCGGTGATGTTTGTCGAGAATACAACCAACACAAACACCATCTCTATAAGATATGAGAGGAAGTCCAATCACCATATGTTGATTAAATGGTTTTTGCAATGAGTGATAGTTTAGATGACCAAACCACTCATGCCAAAATTTTCTCAAGTCATCGCTATGAGCAACAAAAACTGATGGAAAAGATGATGACCCAAAGTTTTCAAATTTGTACAACCTGATAATATCATCAACAATTCCAGTTGCTAGGACATGCTTAGGATCTTTTAAATCCTTGATTACAACTTGGTGAGGTGAAAAATCTATGGTTTTACCTTCACCTGAATGAGTGATCTAATACAACAATAGAAGGTTCCAAGAAATACTTGGAACACACAATACATCATTGAAATGACCATTATCTACCTGAATTGTTCCAGAACCTACAACACTAAGAGATCTGTCATCACCAAAAAATATTTGTTTGGTGTTACATTCATTAAGAGAAGAAAAAATGACTTTATCCTTAGCCATATGATAATATGCTCCAAAATCAATAAGCCACTCATCTGAAGAAGTAGAAGTTGCATTGAAAGAGAAACCAGAAGAAGAAAGTTCATGTCCATGAGAATAAGAGGTAGAAAAAGAATCAATATTGATGAATTGTGCTTCTTCATCGTTGCTTCTAAGGCTTCCATATTTTTAAAGCATTTAGACTCGACATGACCATCTCACTCACAAAAGTTGCAATGCATGTTATTCTACTTATTTTTATACTTTGCTCCTTTATCACCATTAGGAGTAGAAGATGGCTAAGAGGGTTTAATACCCTTGTTTTTCTTTTTATTGTTGCAAGGATTTTGCTTCTTTGGATGCTTGGGTTTCTCTTTTTGTTGGGCCACTAAGGCTTTGTTAGATGTACCTATAATTTTGGTCACTCCAAGCTACAAAAGATTATATTTCTATCTAATAAGACAATCACAAAAAGACTCAAGAGTAGGTTGTTGGTAAGCTTTCCCTAGAGCTTCTCTGGTGGCATAAAAGGTAGATACAAAGACATAATATGCACTACCAAGCTTAGCAAGAATAACATATATGCATCGGTCATATCCCAGATCTATTTTACAATCTTTAAGAAGCAATCTAATTGTTTTGAAATTAGATAAATAATATTCAATGCAAGGAAAATCATTGGGACTTAAATTCATTAACTGATTTTTAATCTGGTGGGATTGAATCACATTGCTTTTACCAAACAAAACTTCAAGTTTTTCTCAAGATTTATCTAGGCCATCAATTCCTTGAAGGTGAAATTGTAAGTCAGGAGTGATGGACATTTTGATTAGTCCACATGCTTCATCATTCTTATTATCCCAATTGGATTTATTTTCATCATCATAGGGGTCTTGTTATATTCCTAAGGTGATCTAGTACAATCCTTTACTTCTTAGTGCATCCTCCATATGGGATTTCCATGAGTATGTTAAGCCCTAATATTGGCTCATTACCCCTTAATTGGGGCATATTATATTAGTAATGTTATTTTATTTATGTCAGCTTTAGGCCATTAGTTGTAATNCATTTTGATTCATCTTGTACTTGAACATTTAAGTGGGGTAAAAGGAGGTTTCCCCCTTGAAGAGGCTTATTATCTGAAATTACCTCTTTTTCAAGGTGTTGAGTACTTTTTCTGAGGTTTTTCTATGCTATATTGATATTTGGTTCTTAACATATGGTATCAGAGCTCAAGGTCTTGGGGTTTCGTTGCTACATCTGAGACACCATGGAATTTTTGCTATAACTTTTTTTCTAAAACGTTTCAGAAGGAATGGCTTGGAGGATATTTAGTAGAAAGATCAAGGTACGTTGGGTTCAAAATTCAGCTCCTGAGGCCTTATACTTTCGTAGATACATCCTGTACAAGATTGTTGGAAAACTGAGAGGGGGGGTGAATCAATTGTTACCGTGCTTAAACAATTATGCTTCTTTTAAAATCTTTACAAGTCACTCAATGATGATCACAATAATGCAGGGAAATAAACAATGGCACATTCAGCATCAGTCACATATATGAGAAACACAGAGACAAATATCTCCCAAGGAAAACCATACAGGGTAAAAACCTCTTCTTCTTTATATGATAAGTATTATTTACATTCTTTACATTATCATACATATGAGCACCAACTCATTGTGAGGCTACAACCTCTGTTTTGCACGCTGCAACATGCTGAGAGTACCAACTCTTTGTTTTTCTCTAGCACCCACTAGAAGGAATCACCAACTCCCTGGTTTCTCTAGCACCAACTAGAAGGAAGCACCAACTCCCTGGTTTCTCTAGCACCAACTAGAAGGAAGCACCAACACCCTGTGCTCAAGCACCCACTTGAACCTCTGAGGACAACAGTCCTCCCTAGCACCTCCCTACCGCCCTATTTTATAAATCTTTGCTACTGAAACTCATTACTGTTAAGAACCAAACATCAATATAGCATAGAAAAACCTCAGGAAAAGTACTCAACGCCTTGAAAAANCAAGATGATTCAAAATGAAAATGTCTCCTTGGTATTTATAGGAGACTAGGAGGTTTAATGGCCTAAAGCCGACATAAATAAAATAACATTACTAATCTAATATGCCCCAATTAAGTGGTAATGAGCCAATATTAGGGCTTAACAATTACAGTGATATAATGTTCAACAATGGATTACCAGACTCATCACTATTCTGCTGCATTTCGTTGCTCTATCTGCCTCACTGCCTTCCTGTACACATGACTTGCGTTGTCTGTTCTTCTGCTTTTTATGCTCTGTGCGCCATGTCCATTCACTGCACAGTTCCTCTTCTGTTCAATTCAGCTGCTGCACTCCGATCCTTCTTCATGCATGAATCACCTTCAACAACAACATCCCCAGCAACTCCAGCAGCAACTCCAACCTCATCTCTTCTTTGTACCGTGTATTTATAGCTTCTGTGCACCTTGTGCATGCAATATTCGCCATTCATCTACATGCTCATACTGTGCCAATCTCCTCCACACCTCAAGTGCTCTACCTGATCATCATCGCGACTCTTCAGCTTCACTGGGAGTTCAACCCCTGTGTCTATCATCACTAGGTGTTATGCCAAGATTCCTTTTTCTCTCTGGCAGTTGAGACTCTTCGTCTTCTCTATTACAATTGAGCTCATCCTTTCTGTTTCAGTTACGAGCTCCAACCCTCATCCAGCTGTCAATTTCCTCCATGAATCATCTTCATTCCACTGGCAGATTTCTTGTAACTCTTCAGCTCCTCTGGAAATCACACAAAAATTTCTTCGCATCCTATGGTAGAAACCATCAATGGTTTCTAGCAGTTACACTGTGAGGATTAACATTAGCCCTCCGATCATGCTCATGTTCACCTCCATCGTTGGATTAACTCTGATGGGTTCTTGCATTATTTGCCTGTTTCATACTTTCGCAATTCGGAGATTCTGCGATGAGACATCTTGAGTCTCCATGTCGTGATCTCTGAAACTCCAAAACGAAGCTTTTTTGTGCTAGCTCCTTCCTTTATATGACCATGGCCATGACCAAGCTCTTGTTCATAACGTGCTTTTCACGATTTCGCATTTCTCCTTTTCGTTAATTCCGTTGTGAAGTTTCTCGACTTTCCAAGTCACGATCCCTGAAATGCCGAAAAGGAGCTTGTCTACACATACTCTTCTCTTCAGCTCTTCGATGGTGTGACCACCGGCTGAGTCCACAAGCCTTAAAGTATTTCACAATTTCATGTTTCGGCATTTCGAAACTCCTGTGGTTATGTTTCTTGCCTCTCCAAGTCGTGATTCACGAAACTCCGAAATGGAGTCGGATCAACGGTCTAGAATCTTGGTATATTGACAGTCCAGATCTTATCATGAGTTCGCATCTCACAATTCCTTTGATGGAGGTTCTTGTCACTCCCAGTTGTGATAGGCGAAGCTCCGAGATGGAGCTCAGATCAACGGTCCACGTTCTTGGCGATCCGACGGTCCTAATCTTTTCACGATATCGCATCTCGTTGTTCCTTAGATGGAGGTTCTCGTCACTCCAAGTCGCGATAAGCAAGACTCCGAGATGGAGCTGGATCAATGGTCCAGAACAAACCTCGATCTAACGGCTAAGATAGTTTCACGATTTCGCATATCGTGAATTCGAGAGGTTAGGGAACCCCGTTCCTTTGACTTTCTAGTCAGTGACATGACGATCTTTCACCACATGTACTATGATTCGACAGTCCAGATCTGATCTTGATTCAATGGCTCAGATCATATCGTGATTTTGGTATTCTTGTTGCAAAGTGTTTTGACACTCCAACTTTCAGTATCCAAAACCCCGATAGCCAAAACTCTGAAATGGAGTTGGACCACCGCTTCGATCTTGCACTTTAAAGAACGTGCAGGTTCTTCCTGATCCAATGATGGTCGGACCCTGCACTCGGATCTAACACCATACATTTTTCCTCCATCTTTGCGCTCCTCCTGTCTGGATTCAGATCTAACGGTCATCGGGAACTCTGAATGGGATCCAACGATCAATGTTGCTTCTCTGCTTGAGCTTACGCATCCTCCTTACTTAGAAGAATTTCTAATTGTCAAAGGCCTCGACCTTTGATCTGCCTGAGATCCTGAGTACGCTATCTCTCTTGATCTTTGGAAATGATTTAACCTCGTCCCTGGTGCACACCTACGCACTGCATGTGACTCCGCGCTAATCCTCCTTAGCTTACATTGTTCCTGATTTTCCATCGATGCACACTCTGATCTTTCCATCAATGACAAGCACACATTGTCTGTAAAACATGCCAACAAAGATAGGGTTTTGGAATCATCCTGAACTGAGTCATTGAGGAATTTTCACTATAAAAAATTTTATTTAACGTGTCAAACCCTGACCTATGAAGGATATTTACAGAAATTAGTGAGGTATCTGTGGTAAAAAGTTCAGCTTCTGGGTGATCTTAAATTTGGATATACACCCTGTGTAAGATAGAGTATCTGACTAGTCCTATTGACTAGTCTCAAGAAGGTGTTCTAGTTAAAACAATCATAACTTCTTCCTAGAGTATCCAAATTGAGTGGGACTAGTTTCAACGGATCGTGGATTGTCTGTAGTATTTCTGGTGCGAGTTTCAG
This sequence comes from Picea mariana, assembly GCA_032191745.1. Classification (NCBI taxonomy): domain Eukaryota; kingdom Viridiplantae; phylum Streptophyta; class Pinopsida; order Pinales; family Pinaceae; genus Picea; species Picea mariana. The sequence goes on along the minus strand of JASDQU010312584.1, from coordinate 547 downwards.
AATTTTATATCAATTATTGTGTGTGGGGCACACTATACAAGTGAGATCTCCTAGAAAGGCCAAAAATAGGCAAGTTGTGGGGAAGTTACCATAAATTCCACTTGGCACATCCAATTTTGATCAGACTGGTGGCATTGCAGAGAAGAAATATCAGAGAACTAACTAAAAGAAAGTTTCATACCTAGAAGGGACGAAACTTGGGAGATACAACAGAAGAAATATTGTCTAGCAGAACCACCTCAAAATCAAGGTTCAAAAGTGATACTTCGCCAACATGCCACCAAAAAAGGGAACTTCTACACCAAATAAGCCTCTAGAAAATCCTACTTGGACTCTTAATGAAGGTGAAGAAATGCGTAGGGACATAAATGAACTACAAAATAAGATGGATTCAATGGAAGCTAAGTTGGATACTAAGATGGATTCAATGGAAGCTAAGTTGGATACTATGATGGATTCAATGGAAGCTAAGTTGGATACTAAGATGGATGGTTTAAAAGGGGAGATCATGGAAGTATTGAAAATTTTCATAACAGAGAAGACACCT
>JASDQU010312582.1:0-13530 GCA_032191745.1 Picea mariana | reverse complement strand
GAGATATTTTGGCTTCAAACAATATGAATGCAAGGGAATGATTGCCATATTGAAACTCACTTTCTGAAATTCATGGCACAATGTTCTATGTCACTATTTTTATTTTCTACCCCATAATCATTTAGGGCAAGTGATAGTCCCTAAATTGTCTGGGAAAGCAAACTACAACTCAAAACAGCTCAAGAACCAATCTTCTCCATTGGATTTGTCTACATGGGATTGTGCCAATGACACCCTTCAACTCAATTCCTTGGCCATACAAGTGTGTAGAAGAAATTATTTTGGACGAGGTATTTTGCACATGTGTTAAAGCACCATATTTGGATCTAGGGGTCAAAGTACAAGATCATGCATTCAACCTCAGTGACTACATGGTGATGATGGCCCTAATGAAACTCACTTCCTAAAACTAATAGGACATTATTCCTAATCATGTGTTACATTTTTTTCCACCATGACCATTTATGGATAGTGTCCCTGAATTGTCTTGGCAAGCACGCTACAACATGAAACAACTAAAGAAACACAAGTAAATTCAATGAATAGTCTACTATGTTAGTTTGATCTCCATGGGATATTGTCAATGACTCCCTTATTTGTGATTCCTTGGCCACAAAAATGTATATAAGAAATGATTTTGGACGAGTCCATTTGCACATGTGTTAAATAACTATATTTGGATCTCGGGGTCAAATCATGATATCTCTGACCTTAACCCTTGGTGAATACATGAGGAAAATAGCCCAAATGGAACTCACATGTTGTAATAAACACCACATTGTTCCAAGTCAAAGCTTTCATTTTTTTCCCCAAGGACCATTTAGGGAAAGTGTCCTTGAATTGTCTAGGTAAGCGATCTACAACTCAAACAAACTAAAGAACCTTGAGTCAATTTCATGAGAAGTCTAGTTGGCTGGATTCATTTTCATGGGATAGTCCTAAGGATGCCCTTCTATGAGAGTAATTGGGCATACAATCATTTATAAGAAACAATTTTTGACAAGGGAATTTGCACATCCGTTAAAACATTGGATTTGGATATGGGGTTCAAATCATGAGATCTTGCACATTCAAATTTGTGACTTCACAGAGATGATGGCCCCATTAAAACTCAATTGTTGCAATTGACAAAATATTGTTTTAAGTTGTGATTCACACTCCCCTAGGACCATTTAGGGCAAGTGTCTATGAATTGTCTGAGAAAGTGAGGTACAACTTGAAAAAACTCAAGAACTGTGCATTGGATTGATGACCAACATCTTTCATTGGATTCATATACATGAAACAATGTCAATGGCGTTCTTCTTGTTAAGTCCTTATCCATAAAGTGTGTAGAAGAAACAAATTTTAACAAGGCCATTTGTGTGTGTTAAAGCACTAGATTTGGAACAAAGGATCAAATCATGAGATCTCATGGTCTCAAAGAAGAGCATGGTAGGGATTTGGAATAATATATGTTTGATGTAAAAATGGAGGGAAATCAATTAGTCAATTGTTAAAAAAAATTCATTTTACCAAAGAAGTTTGAGATGCATCCCATACCTTGACAAGTGGAAAGCGGAAATGGCAAGGTTCTTCTAGAACATAAGAACTACATACTTGGTTTGAGGACTCATAGGCAAAGGATCATAAAGGTTTTTCTATGGTGTTTCTTGGGCCCTGTGGTTAATTAGAAATGCCATTATGTTATAGGACAAGTTAATATCCACCTCCAAGTTTTCTATAAAATCAAGTTCTCTTATGAAGGAATCAAGTTACCTTGCTAGACAAAACCTTAGAGGAATATAAGCACACTTGAGATTAGCAAAGCAAAGCATGGGGATTTTTTGATAGGGCCTGTTAAATCAACCCCAATACATGCAAGGACATAGGTGCACTTTGTTTTTTTTATTCAGGCAACATTTATTTTGAGGCTACTTTTTGTGGAGGTACTAACAATTGGGATAAAATGAAATCACTTGAAACATTTATAATAATTACAATAGAAAGAAATATTGATTAATTATACGTTGTTGCTTACTCAAACTTGGTTAAAGATTAGATGTTGGGGAACCATAGAATACAAAATATTTGTTTCCATCCAATTTATAGCCAAATAAAGTTGTTGGAGGGAATATTCTCTCATATATCTTATTATCACATCTATAAGGAGAAAAACAAATTAGTCAATGCCCTGTCAAAAATATCTTTGGAGATATAGCATACTACCATCAACATGGTAGAGTAAAGGGAAGGGGAAAATCCATACCCCCCGTCTCCAGATATTTATTTAAATGATCTCTATCCATTTTGGATAATTGATTTAATTTCTTTATTTGTTTTGAACAATTTTGCTACTTTTTTTTTGTATATCAAGAGGCTGCAATGGATAATTTTATTATGGTTTTCAGGGTGAAACTTTCAAAATGTAACACCTATCTAGGATTTTTTTGCTAATGATGTAATATGTTTGTGGACAACTTATTTTGAGATACTAGATTTCAAATTCATTCAATTATATTGGAAGAATATCAAGAGTTATTCTTGTTAAGTTTTTCTTTCATGTCATAGTGCACTTTATGAGTGTAACTTTACCATTTTTATTTCAACATAAAAATGTTATGGATGTTTCATGTGTGTGTGTGTGAAAGAAGTGTAATTGTGTCATATATTGTATGGAAAAAGGAAATTATGTGGATGGATTGATGGATGAAGAATTTCTAGTGGATTACCCCTCAAGTCCTTTAGAAGACATGAAGATTGTTTCTACACAAGAAGAGCTAGTCTATTCTTGGAAGATTGAAAGGGATGAATCAAATATGGATATAGTTTATTGAGATATGTTAGTACTTCCTTCCTCAATTGTTGAGTGATCCTACATTTGCTACTAGATTCCCTTTTCCATTTTGATGTGACCTAAAATGGGTTTATTTAGATCTAGATTAAGGTCAACGGGGAAATTTCCAAACCTTATAGCACCAGGAGAAGCATTCATATGGATAGCTTCAAAACTTAAAGATCCATATTGATGCATGCATTGGGTTTTTTCATTTATAGATGAGGGATAAGTTAGAATGTGTTTTATTTTTTTCTAGTGGATTGATGTAATCTTGTAACTAGTGTCATAATTATGATCATTATAACATCATTTGTGGGGAACTTATACATGTAACTAAGATTCACTAGACTTTAGTAACATTGCATATGTGCACACAGAGGTAGTTTTGGGGAGTTATTTTCCTAGTGACCAGCCCCTCATGTAATGGTGACCTGCACTACTAAGTCATTTTTATCCACCACTTATCCCTTATCTCTTAATGAGCTTATTTCTTACCTTTATGGTTTCGTGTTTCTTGTTAGAAAAAAGAGGATCACATAGAAATAATATAAAACAGATGCAGAAATAAAACACAAGAGATACACAATACAATAGAGACACAGATATACATGGTTCACCCAATATGGGCTACGTCCACCAAAGAAATGATCTATCCCTATTGAAGAAGATGGAACTCATACTACTATGATCATACCATATTCATACCTATCAACTCATGGTAATAGAAGTGATTCCTGGGATTTACTTGCGTTTCTACATATGATATACAAGGAGCTTTGTACACATATGATGTAAGTGTATTTCCATTCAGCTATATGTGCTAATGTGAATGCCCCTTTATTCCATATTCATTGCACTCATCGGGTACATACATCACACAATAGGACTAAATTATAAGGCTATACAAATATTACTAGTCCATGCTATTAGTTCATATGAGTATCAATTAAATGGAAATCATTCATGCAATGGTTGTGTTATCTCTCAAAATGAGTCAGTCATTTTGTTCCTTTTTTGTAGGTGATAGTATGATCATAAATCAGGGTCCTGTATAATTTTTAAAATTTAGAAGTGTTAAAATATAGGATCTAAGATGTTATCATAGAAATAAATCGATCATCAAAAGGTCTTTTCAAAAAATTGAGAAAAAAACTTTTCACCAGATAACATCTATTTCAAAGTTGAAGATAGCTGGTGAAAGTCCCAGGTTTCAACGGCTAAAGTGAACTCTCAGTAGCAAGCGAGCCGATGAAAGTGTTAACACAATTTTTCATCCAACGACTTCAGAAACCCAAAAGGATACGCCGGACACATGTCATGCAATCATCATGGATAGTTAATGGACTCAAATGTGTGATGACACATTTTCCTCATGTTTAGTAGGACATCATGATAGATTATGCTCATGAATTTCATGGGGTAGACACAGAAGGGTTTAAAGACATGACGCATGCTTAATCATCATTGCAACCAGAGGGTAAAAGTACCAGTGGCTGACGACATCAAATCAAATCACCATTTCCCATTTTAAACTCATGGAATCCAAAGAATTCTATTATGGGGTTTCATATTTCATCAATAGCACAGGTTGTTTTCACCAGCGCTAACCTTTCCTTTTTAAGAAGTTTGTTGTTTTAACTGTGTGAAAATTAGTTGGTGATTAAGTTGCAGATGGAAAGGAAGCAAGGAGGATGACTTCTGAGGAAAGAATTAGACAATTTATCCTTCTTACAGTCTTATCCAAAGGTGCAGAACAGTTTCTCAAATGGAGGTTGTATGACATATGTGGAAAGGTTGCAGAAAGGTTGTCACCAGCCAATAGCAGAGGTGTTTGCAAAATATTACGATGGAAGGAAGGCTACAGTGGGCTCACTGGAACTAATAGTTGATGAAGTTTCCATCGCTTCAACAACTAGTTTACCCAGAACAGGCATAAATTTGTTTAAAACAACAGTGACCAAGAACTTGGATTTTAGATCATACCTCAAGACAGAATTCCAAAGTATAACCTTGAAGAAAAGTATCCCTGTGTCTTACCTTGAAGATGAATGACAAGATTTTTTCAAAGGCATTCAGTTATACTTAACCTCAGAGGGCAGGTATGACAAGTTAATGTTATATCATTTTAGACTCTTAGATCATTTCACAGGGAAGGTCCTTCTAAATTTGCCTTTCTTTCTGCATAAAATCCTAACCAAGGTGTGTAATAAGATCAGAACTGAACCATTCAGTATCAAAAATGACCTTTGTCATTATGGCCTGATTAAAATGATCATTTTAGAAGAATTGAGACAGAGAGAAAGAACTTGGCAGCATTTTCTTTTTTGGGACGGTTTTGAGACCCAAAATCAACCTATAAATGAAAAGAAGAAAGCAAGCAAGAAACAATCAACTCTTCAGAGTAGCTCAAGGAGAAGAAGGCCTATCCCAAAGCCACCAAAAGACAAAAATTAAAGCATAAATCCAAAGAAAGCTAAAAAGAAATTATATTTTGAAACAAACTTATAGCAATCCACAGTTAAGAAGAAAAATGCTCTAAATCTGCCATACACAGATTCAGACATAGAACCAGAAAAGGAAGATGAAAGTCCAGCCATCCAAAGTCTAGAATATTCCATGGAACCTGCACAGGAATTTGAAGTCTTTATTTCCAAAGATGAACGTAAAACCTCAAGAAATAAGAAATCAAAGAAAACATAGAAGATTAAGGAATTGAAAGAGGTAATAGCACAACAAGAGGTTCTAGAAAGGGTGATAAAGGCACGATACAAAGCTTTGTCAGAAAATTTTGCAAAGACTAATGCAGCATTTGAGAAGCTGGCATGTGAAAGTGTAAAAGAGAAGAAGAAAAAGAAAAATATCACAAAGGATTATAATAGTTTATGGTGGTTGGCTAAGTGCTTGAAGGGGAAAATCAAAAAATTAAAGGGAAAAATTACCACACATCCAAATTTACAGGTGATGGCACAGGTTGTTGTTAATTTGCAGGGAGATCAATCAAATAAAGAATGATTTTTGAAGAAACAACAGTTTTGAATACAAAAATTTTCTCTTTTGAAAGAAACAGAGCTTTCACCAGCATAAAGGGTGCAATTATAATCAATTAGTTGTTGAAAGGCAGAGCTTTCATCAGCTAACTAGAAAAACCTAAGGTGAAATAGCTGGTGAAACCGCAGAATAAGAATTTTGAAGATCTAAGCTCGAACATAGAAGTTTTTGGGTGATTTAAAGGATAAGGGGACATCTAAAAGATGAATCACCAAATCATAAAATATTCAGTTCAAAGATTCGTGGAGGTTTTTGAGGAGAAAGTTCAATTGGTCAACTAAAGTTTCGTTCACAGCTGTTGAAAGTGTTTCGATTACTGAATACATGTGTCCTTTCCTCCATGACACATCAGAAACATAGCAAGGATGAAGACCAGATGTTGAAGACAATCTTTGAATACAGTTTGATCCATAAGTAATCGGATTTAGTTTAGCTTATTGTACATAGTTGTTACTCTGTTTTACTATAATTAGAAATCCAGATCCAGTTTTTCAGGATCTGAGACTTGTTGTAAAAGGTTATAAAAGCCTATCATTTTAATAGAAGGGGGTTCGATTCTGGATAGAGAACTATATTATGTTGTAAACAGAATTTTACTATGATAATACAAATCACAATTTTCTCTCTCTATTAATGTCAAATTCTCATTTTCCTTCTGTACTTTTTATTAAGTTGTTTTAGCTACAAAATGATGGTTATCTCATTGGTTAGTGCATAAGTTGATATTAAGTTGCTTATCATTGTTTATTAAACCCTACACTTTGTATTCAGTTTATAAATATTGTTTTCTCACCCATTTAAAGCTATCATCTGATCAACAATCCTTGAGAGAACTAGTTTATTTTATTTTCATTTTACTGTCTGAATGCCATATTGTCATTGAGTTATCCCATTGATCCACACATACATAAACACAAAAACAAGTTTTCTTCAAGTTACCAAGCATCTTTGACCTACAACCTCAAAGAGTTTCTTGGAACGATAACAAATTGGCGTCGTTGCTGGGGAGCGGAGACTAAAGCTCAGCTTTCCTGGGAGACGACACAAAGTTGATTTTTGATGATAAACAAAGATCATAAATTACATTGGTTGTAATCATCTATCTTGCGACTCCAAAAGTTCATCCTGGCTCCAAAGAGGATCAGTACCAGGGCGAATCCACAAGAATCACCTATCACACCAGTGCCCAACCCAGAACTAATTCTCAGAAAAGGGAAATCTTTTCAAGGTCAAACTTCAAAATCAAGTACCCAAGAAAATTCAATTATTTCTTATCAAGAGGAAGAGGTTATTGCAGAAGAAGTAATAGGCTCAAATTTGGTTGAAGAATCACCTAAAATTTTAGAAAGAAATCACAACTCCTCATCCCTTGAATCCTTTCACTCACAGCAGGAAGAAGATCATATAAATATTCACACTAGTCTCCTTGTTGTAGAACATTTTCTTCAAGAATTGTCTGCCAAAGCTAAAGAAAACTTGGTTGAACATCTTGCAAATTTTTATACAGTTTCTTACAAAACTTCCTTCCCATCAGATAGTTTTTCCCCTTTTAAATTAAATTTTCCCAGTCCTCAGGGATCAATAAATTTTGTCACCTCTCTCACCAATAATCACTATGGGTACACCTCCTCCTTTGACCAAGATGCAACAAATCCTTGCTGCTAGGTATGCACCATTAGTATTGTCAAATCCACTATCATCCATGCCTATAGGAGACTATCAGAAGTACATGCCCAAATTCACAGGTGAAGGTGATGTGACCGCTGAAGAACATAAAGAGGTTTTTTACAGTTATGCAGAAAACCTTAACATTGAGGAAGAAGCTGTCTGGACCTGAGTTTTTGTCCAAAGTTTAGATGGCCATGCTAGGAAGTGGTTCAAAGAACTTCCCGCTGGTTCAATAGCTGGCATAGAGAAATTGGATGACATCTTTTTGAAGCACTGGGGTGATAGAAGAGACTTTTTGTACTATATTATTGAATTTGGAAATCTAAAGAAAGAGAATGGTGAATCAGTCTCTGATTTCACTAAAAGGTTCAATAGGATGTACAGTAAAATACCAGTCGAGATAAAACCCACGGATGCCTCTGCCAAAATCACATATGAAAATTCATTTGATTCGGATTTTTGTCTGTTGTTGAGAGAAAGAAGGTCACCTACACTATCTCTGATGCAATATTCTACCCTTGAAGTGGAATCAAATATATTGGTTTCTCATAAGTTAAAGGGAAACACGGATAGAAGAAAGACTAGAGATGAAGCTTCTTCTTCATCCAATACTAATCCAAAATTAGATAAGATGGCTAAAATGTTAGAGACTTCAACTTCTGATATGTCTAAACATAAAATTGAAAACAAGCAGCCTCTCAAGGGAAGGGGTACTTATGATTATGCACACAGAAATGCTAATCAGAATCCAAACAACTTCAGGAGAGGTAATCAGCAAGTGCAGATTTTACAGAGAGAGAGAAATCCTATTGAAGATCAAAAGATAAAGGCTCCCCTTCAAAATGTTGTGATGGATGAAGATGAAGAATATTTTCAAGAAGATGAAGAAGATAACATTCATTGCGTTGGGGATGACATAGGGAAATCTTATTTGACATTGCATGACTATCAAGAGGCATTAATGACTGAACAGATAGATGCAAATTCTGTTGATAACACTCTTTTTCAAATAGAAGAGAAGAACAAATATAATCTCATATCTAAGTCTAATACTGCCCAACAGAGTGCACCAACTTCTCCTAAGAAGATTGTTGTCCCTGTCAAGCAAAAAGAACAAATACCAGAAAATTAGCAGACATCCCCTTCAAATGTGAAAAAACCAGTTCCTCCAAAGAAGGTTGTTCTTCCTTCCAAGCAAAAGGAGAAAACAAATCATATCCCTAACGACTAGCAAAGTGTTTTGAAAGCGCCTTCCAATGAGGTAAAATTTTCTGATAAAGCCTCTCATTCTTTTAATTTTGAGGCTGAAATACAGAAAATCAAAATCCCCATTCCTTTAGTTGAGTTGATGAAAAATGAAGAATTCAAGAAAGATATCCTTAAATGGACTCTTGTGGCTACTGATTATTTTACCAAATGGATCGAGGCCATTCCTACAAGAAATGTTAATCACACTGTCATCATTAATTTTCTGCAAGAAAAGATATTCTCCAGATTTGGCTGCCTAAGTGAATAGTCACAGACAATGTTGTTTTGTTTAATGATAAACACTTGATAAAATTATGTGAAGAGATGGGAATTCAGCTAGTACATTCTACTTCTTACTATCCGCATGGAAATGGCTTAGCAGAATCATCAAATAAAATCTTAGTCAAAATCATAACGAAGTTGCTTGAACAAAATACCAAGGGATGGGATTCCAAATTGAAATTTTCTTTGTGGGCTAACAGAGTTACAAATAAAAGGTCAATTGGCACATATCCCTTTCAATTGGTATATGGCACTGAAGCCATCTTTCATGTTCAAATTGCACTCCCAGTTGCACAATTTTTACAAGAAGTTGACTCTAAGCCAAATGATTTAACTAGAAGGATCCACAATTTGGTAGAGTTGCAGCAAGACAGAGAACAACTTCTGGAAAAGACTAAGTTGCACCAAAAGAAGATGAAATAAATCTTTGACAGAAAATTTAAGACATATATTTTCAAGGCAAGGGATCTGGTTCTGAAATGGGATGCAGAAAGACAGGAGAAGGGAAAACATGGCAAGTTTGAGTCACTCTGGACAGGTCCATTTGTCATAGCATCAGCTAAGAAGAACAATACTTTTGTCCTCCAAGATATTGTAGGTGAATAAGTATCAGGTGGCCCATTTAATGGGTGGTTTCTAAAACTCTACTTTTCATAAGGCTTTCCTTAAAGCCTCTTTATTTGTACATATCCTTTTTAGTTTTTTTTTTTTTTATTCAATAACCCCATGCCCAATGGAATACTGAGTAAAATCAGTGTTGATTTCAAATTGTAAATAAGGCTACTGAGTCAAACTAGGTTCTTGGAAACCTCATAGGGAGGTCTCCATCCCAGCTGGAGCCAAATGTCATCTCTCAAAATGAGTCAGTCATTTTGTTCCTTTTTTGTAGGTGATAGTATGATCATAAATCAGGGTCCTATATAATTTTTATAATTTAGAAGTGTTAAAATATAGGATCTAAGATGTTATCATAGAAATAAATCGATCATCAAAAGGTCTTTTCAAAAAATTGAAAAAAGAGCTTTTCACCAGCTAACATTTGTTTCAAAGTTGAAGATAGATGGTGAAAGTCCCAGGTTTCAATGGCTAAAGTGTACTCTCAGTAGCAAGTGAGCCGGTGAAAGCGTTAACATGATTTTTCCTCGAATGACTCCAGAAACCCAAAAGGATACGGCGAACACACGCCATGCAATCATCATGGATAGTTAATGGACTCAAATGTGTGATGACACCTTTTCCTCACGTTTAGCAGGACATCATGATAGATTATGCTCACGAATTTCATGCAGCAAACATAGAAGGGTTTAAAGATGTGATGCATGCTTAATCATCATTGCAACCAGAGGGTAAAAGTACCAGTTGCTAACGACATCAAATCAAATCACTATTTCCCATTTTAAACTCACGGTGTCTGAAGAATTCTATTATGGGGTTTCATATTTCATCAATAACACAGATTGTTTTCACCAGTGCTAACCTTTCCTTTTTAAGAAGTTTGTTATTTTAACTATGTGCAAATTAGCTGGTGATTAAGTTGCAGATGGAAAGAAAGCAAGGAGGACAACTTCTGAGGAAAGAATTAGACAATTTATCCTTCTTGCATTCTTATCCAGAGGTGCAAAAGCGTTTCTCAGATGCAGGTTGTATGACATATGTGGAAAGGTTGCAGGAAGGCTGTCACTAGGCAATTACAGAGGTGTTTGCAAAATCTTACGATGGAAGGAAGGCTACAGTGGGCTTGCTAAAACTAATAGTTGATGAAGTTGCCATCTCTTCAGCAACCGGTTTACCCAAAACATGTATAAATTGGTTTAAAACAACAGTGACCAAGAACTTGGATTTTAGATCATACTTCAAGACAAAATTCCAAAGTATAACCTGGAAGAAAAGTATCCCTGTGTCCTACCTTGAAGATGAATGGTAGGATTTGTTCAAAGGCATTCATTTATACTTAACCTCAGAGGGCAGGTATGACAAGTTAATGTTATATCATTTTATACTCTTAGATCATTTCACAGGGAAGGTCCTTCTAAATTTACCTTTCTTTCTGCATAAAAGCCTAACCAAGGTGTGTAATAAGATCAGAGTCGAACCATTCAATATCAAAAATTCCCTTTGTCATTATGGCCTGATTAAAATGATCATTTTAGAAGAATTGAGACAGAGAGAAAAAACTTGGCATTATTTTCTTTTCTCGGAGGGTTTTGAAACCCAAACTCAACCTATAAATGAAAAGAATAAAGAAAGCAAGAAACAATCAACTCCTCAGAGTAGCTCAAGGAGAAGAAGAGCTATCCCAAAGCCACCAAAAGACAAAAATTCAAGCATAAAGCCCAAGAAAGCTAAAAAGAAATTAAATTTTGAAACAAACTCAGAGCAATCCACAGTTAAGAAGACAAATGCTCTAAATCTTCCATACACAGATTCATACACAGAACCAGAAAAGGAAGATGAAAGTCTAGCCATCCAAAGTCCAGAATATTCCGTGGAACCTGCACAGGAATTTGAAATCTTTATTTTCAAAGATGAAGGTGAAACCTCTAGAAATAATAAATCAAAGAAAACATAGAAGATTAAGGAATTGAAAGAGGTAATAGCACAACAAGAGGTTCTAGAAAGGGTGATAAAGGAAATATACAAATCTTTGTCAGAAAATTTTGCAAAGACTAATGTAGCATTTGAGAAGTTGGCACGTGAAAGTGTAAAAGAGAAGAAGAAAAAGAAAAATATCACAAAGGAGTATAATAGTTTATGGTGGTTGGCTAAGCGCTTGAAGAGGAAAATCAAAAAATTAAAGGGAAAAATTACCACACATCCAGATTTATAGGTGTTGGCACAGGTTGTTTTTAATTTGCAAGCAGATCAATCAAATAAAGAATGATTTGTGAAGAAACAACAGTTTTGAATATGAAAGTTTTCCTTTTTGAAAGAAACAGATCTTTCACCAGCATAAAGGGCACAGTTATAATCAATTAGTTGTTGAAAAGCAGAGCTTTCATCGGCTAACTAGCAAAACCTAAGGTGAAATAGCTAGTGAAACCGCAAAATAAGAATTTTGAATATATAAGCTCTAACATAGCTGTTTTTGGGTGATATAAAGGATAAGAGGACATCTAAAAGATGAATCACCAAATCATAAAATATTCAGTTCAAAGATTCATGGAGGTTTTTGAGGAGAAAGTTTAATTGGTCAACTAAAGTTTCGTTCACAGTTGTTGCAAGTGATTCGATTACTGAAGACATGTGTCCTTTCCTCCATGACACATCAGAAACATAGAAAGGATGAAGACCAGATGTTGAAGACAAGCTTTGAAGACAGTTCGATCCATAAGTAATCGGATTTAGTTTAGCTTATTGTACACAGTTGTTACTATGTTTATCTATAATTAGAAATCCAGATCCAGTTTTTCAAGATTTGAGACTTGTTGTAAAATGTTATAAAAGCCTATCATTTTAATAGAAGGGGGTTCGATTTTGGATAGAGAACTATATTATGTTGTAAACAGACTTTTATTATGATAATACAAAGCACGGTTTTCTCTCTCTATTGATGTCAAATTCTCATTTTCCTTCTGTACTTTTTATTAAGTTGTTTTAGATACAGAATGATGGTTATCTCATTGGTTATCTCATAACTTGATATTAAGTTCCTTATCATTGTTTATTAAACCCTACACTTTGTATTCAGCTTATAAACATTGTTTTCTCACCTATTTAAAGCTATCATCTTATCATCAATCCTTGAGAGCACTGGTTTATATGATTTTCATTTTACTATTTGAATGTCATACTGTAATTGAGTTATCCCATTGATCCACACATACATAAACACAAAAACAAGTTTTCTTCAAGTTACCAAGCATCTTTGACCTACAACCTCAAAGAGTTTCTTGGAAAAATACAGGTTGTATAACCTCTACTTCCAAATTATACTGGTTCCAGTAGTAGGTTTATCGTTGAATAGGCATGAATATGGGAAAGAAATACGACTAGTAACCTCGAATGGAAGTTTATTAGAGAAACAAGTCAATTGCCTTTCCCATATTCATTGATGTCATTGCCTCAATAAGATTGGTCTAATACAGGTAATAAGTCAGTTAGTATTAATCTTGATACTGTATCTTCCCAAGAATTATACCAATCTAATCATATAGAAGCTTCACAGTGAGTTCGATAAGTTGTAGATACGAGTTATGATTTGAGTGCCATATCACGTAGTTTCCATAACAATAGCTTAGTAATAGAGAGCTTAGTATGATTCCAGGCATTGTGTTGTTTAGTGATGTTTGGTATAGGCTAAGAATAGAAAGAAGAATGGTCACAAGAAGGTGTGAGGAGGATTCTTAGTGTAGTGTGCCCTTGGTCAAAGTCATAGGAAAATTGTTAGAATTAGGGAAAAATAGAAACAAATAATGCCTTTTTATTTTTTTGTTCACAAGATCAGCATATATGAGAAAAGAAATAAA
>JASDQU010312581.1:0-13512 GCA_032191745.1 Picea mariana | reverse complement strand
GGGTTCCTCCATGGGAGCAGTTTCGACCGGGTCCGAGGAAAGAGTCTCATGCATGGAGGAGAGAATTTGAAGAAAGCTTGCCACCTTCTCGTCTGTAGCCTGTAGGCGAAAATGAAGATCTACCACCCCCTGTCTGAGTTCAAAGACCAGGTTGTACAATATAGTCAGGCAGTCTCTAAACTGTGCCCTTTCGAAGGAGTCAGTGAAATGGTGTCCAGCCCTCTTAGGCGCACCATGAGGAGAAGGGTCGCATTCCAGGTTGCCCAAAGGGATTGGCATGGGGGCAGAGGGATTCACCGGGGGGTCTTGAAAGTGTCGCAAGAGTGAATTTGGCGACCGGGGGATTATGGCCAGAGAATTGAACTGCGCAGACTGCGGAACTTGCGAGGAAGTAGAGTTGAACTTAGACTGAAGGCGGGGGGAAGAACAGATGGAGGGCGAGTCAGGAGGCGTGACCGAGGGCCGACAAGGCTTCCAGGGAGAGCCCCTCCTCGGTATTCCCCTTGGTCGAGTCATGAGGTACACAATGAGATTGGCAGAAGAGACTAAGAGAACCCGGTGAAGGAGAATGGCAGGGGCGACATCGATCCAGAGGAAACGAGCAGAGTCAAGCCTGTGCTACAAAGGGATGAGCCCTGCGAACAACAAGCGAGGGTAAATGACAAGCATTGTGAGCCACACCATTCGAAATCGCTGAGAAGGGGAGAGGACTGCGTAAATGCTCCCTCGTATTGACATTAAAGCCATTTAAGCTCTTTGGAGGGTGGCGAGCTGTGGCCCAAGCCCATCACGTGGCTCCATGCCTCGGTGGCTGGTGCCTGCCCCCATCACATGCCACGGTGACCGCACTAACACCCCATCCGGGGTATATATATTTTGTTTTTATTCAACTCCTTTTTTAGTCATTTTTCATGCTTCTTTCAATCTTAAAAATGCTTTTTACCATTTACTTTTTCGAAGTTACGATTTTTCATAGAATTTTGTCTCCTTAATTAATTTATTGTTCCATACTTTTTAAATATATTGAAAAACATCATTTTTAACACATTGTTTACCTTTACTTCAATAAATCGAAAAAAATTGTAGTTAAATAACACTACTTTTGAATAGTTATAAAAAAATACACATTTTATAGCCATATATCATAAAAAACCTATGCATTTTGGTACATATTCCTTAAAATATCATGTCAAATAAAACATTTTTATGGACATAATTGAACAAAAAAAGTCTAAATTTTATAAAAAATTATCATTTTGTTTCAAATTTTTATACATTTGAAGTAAAAAAATGACAACATTTAATAAAATTTTCCAATGTATAGTGATTCACATACAAATAAAACGAAAAAAGAAACAATAAAAAGATTCATCACAAAACAAAAAGAGATACATCTTTATTCTTATTTTCAAATATGAAAGTCAAATCATTACAGTTACAACTCATCAAAAATTTGCAAAATTGAGCATCGTCTTCAAAGCCATCTTTAAACTAATCAACAATATCATATATCCCAAATTCATCATGTTCAACAGACGCATCATCATCTTCTTCGACGTCATTTTGTGCTTCCATTGTGTCATTTTGTTCTTCCATTGGTTCTTTGATATCTGCAAGTTCTCCAAAGTGATCCTTTCCAATCATTCCTCCTAATGGTACTTGAGGTTCCTTTGAAAATTTTGCCACCTTTGATTCACTAAAATCTCCTTTCCTCAAGCCAACTTCTTGCATTTCATTTTGAAAAGCTGGAATAGCATTAATTCTTTGTTGAATAAAACTGCATTATATAACAACATATAACAACATTGTTGTGTTCTCTCAAATTTTGTCCAATTGAATTGTAGCCCATCTAAATAATAGATATATGCCTGTCTAAATAATAGAGATAAGCATGGTTTTAAAAATTTGTGTTTCAAGTATGTCTATGCAAGGCAATTACTTGATTGTATATCTCGGTAAAACAATGCCGAGTCGATTACTTATTGCTTCAAGCTCATGATGTTTTCTATGAGGAAGCATGTGAATCAAAAAGGCATTGAAGACATTGCTTAGTGAAAAAACATGGCAAAGAAGTCATGAAAAAAAGTGGGCACCCTTGCTAATATATGCTAATTTTGAATCAATTGTTATATGTTATGTTGTTATATGTTATTATAACATATAACAATGTTATATGTTATATAACATATACGATACGTATATGTTATATGTTATATAACATATACGATACGTATATGTTATATAAATATGTTATATATTATATAACATATACGATACGTATATGTTATATAATATATAACATAGTTATATGTTATATAACATATAACCATGTTATATGTTACAAACATTGCCCTAGCCCCCACGACCAAGCCCTGGGCGTGCCCGAGGCTTGGTTGTGGGGGCTAGGGCGATGCCCAACATCGCCCCAGCCCCCTCGTGGCTAAGGAACAACCCCATGGGACTGTTCCTTAGCCACGGGGGGGCTGGGGTGATGCCGGGCATCGCCCTAGCCCCCACGGCCAAGCCCGGGCAAAAAATTCAGAGCAACTTCTGAGCATTTTTGTGGGTCTTTTAGGGTTCCTTGTATTGCTTAGTATTCTCTCTATATTTGCACCTGGTTCAATGGATCTAAGAGTTGGTTCCACAAGCACTTTAGAATCAAAAAAGAATGAGCGAAATCAGGTGACTTTTCTGTTTGGTTTTATGAAGTTTTTCTTAGCAATTTTTGCTGGCTGGCTTTGTGGCCTCCTCTTCAGCCCTACTCACAAGGTTGTTAGGTCATTCTGGTTGGGTACTGACCAACTTCAGTGGAAACTGTCTGTCATTGGTTCTGGAAAACTGACTCGTACTCTATTCTACTTGAATATTGTGATGCCCGTCTTTACATCATTACTTTGGATCAAACCTATGGCTGATATCCTTATCTTACAGTCCAATGGGCATCAAAGGTTCAGTAGTGGCAAGTCTAGGAGTTTTCCATCTGATTTAGGTGTGCAGAAACTTCAGGTTGAAATTACAGGTACACTCGAAGACCCTGGGCACCAGAAAAATATGGTAGCATGTATGGAAACAAAAGGGGATTTGGAAGCATCTGCACCCTTGTTTAGTCATTATGAGCATAGTTTGTGTCAAAGGAAAAATGGAGAGATCTCTGGTTCTACGAAGAGTCAAAATCCAATCTTAGGCTCTTCTGATTTTGATATAGTTTATGGTGAAGGAGAAGATACAAAATGGTACTTTTGGAGAAGGTTCTATTCATCCTATCAAGAAAATTGGACTCGGCAGATTGGCATGCTTGCTGAAGTTTTTGAACAATTTAGGGTTTGGTGTTTACTATGCACAACAGTGCTGCAGCTGTTACTATTGCGGCCCAATTTGCATATGTACTTGAATGAAGCTGTCTTAATTTGGTACCAGAGATTGCATGGGAGCAGGGATCCAAACCTAGATTTTAGCAGGGCCAAACTTTTTCTACATAATTACTTCATTTGTCAAGTTGCATTGCAATTCTTTATACCAGGTACTCTAGTGTTGCTATTTTTAGGCCTATCTCAGATTAGAGGGAGTATTTCTGGTGGTCTGTCCTTGCCTGGAAGMTTTCTCTTTTCATCATCATTTTTTCAAGAAGCARCCCTTTTCATGGCTTGGTGGGTGCAATCTGTATGGGCTGTATTAACCTGCTCAAACCTTKYCCTTTAYYRTCTTRGGTTTTTGACARTCTCATADCCTKCTCAYAGGTCAATKCCAAYGAATGAATAGATTAAKTTCAATTGTTTCTTATTCGATGCTCTGGAAATCTACAATATTTAGCATATTTATTTTATGCAGAGTTTTATATATAARTTTAAGAGAGCACARCTTTCCCATCTTCAAGATTTKCTTTTRTTTTGTTATGCCTATAGGTCTGCTTGCTTTTGTGCTTTGGATTCTGATTTGTAGCTTCACATGATATGCATGATTAGTGTTTGGAATTTGCATTTGTAATTTTGTTCTATTCCTGTTGTTTCCACCCTTATTTCTATTGTGCAATATTGTTTGTAAGCTCATTATTAATATAGGACGATACTGGAGTTCTTATATCACTTGCCTTACCATGTGGACATATTTCATTTAGCACATTTCGCGCACCTCCCCAAAAAAATAAAATGTGATGTAAACATACTACCTTGTAAATTGTTGTCAGTAAGAGATGCACGATGCAATGGAAGAAGAAAACACATTATAGCATAACTGAACATGATATTTGATAAATCGATTTCCATCTTTCTCCAAACCTTTTTTTCCCCTCATGTCATATGAAATGTATCGTTCTTTCTCATACATGTTACCGTCTTCCTTGGTGTTCTGTTTTTGGTTTTTTTGTTGCTTAACTCTTTTAAGTTGCATGTATTTCGACACTCTGTTTAATCTCACAAGCACACATTCTCCTGTACAAAACACATCAGTGTTCTTTGGCTTAAAAAGCTGGTCTGCTCTCCCTCTCTACGATTGTTTTTCCAATTATGGTCATGGTCTCTACTATTGATTTTAGTTGTTCAATATGGTGAAGGTTTTAAAATCTTTGTATCTTAAACCACCAATTTTGAACTCTAATAAGCACCTGACTCCTGCAACATTATGAGTTAACACCTTTCCAAGTATGGCCATGGCTCTTTACTTTTGATTTTAGTTGTTCAATATGGTGAAGGTTTTATAATCTTTGTATCTCAAAATGCCATTTTTGAACTCTAATAAGCACCTGAATCCTACAACATTACAATTTAACACACTGGATGGAAAACCATCAGAATTTTTGAAAATCTATCATGGTTATTACTACCAGCCTTGAGCTATGAGCTTGAACAAGAATGAATGCTATTGACCTGAGGGGGATAATCATAAGAAGTTTTGATGAACAACAAGTTTTGTTGAACAACTATAGTTTATACTATTTAATTGCAAATTCTGATTTTGAGCTGGCAAAGTTTAGGGCTCAAACGTGACTTTGTGCTTATTAGGCACCTGAATCCACACCATGGCTAGATGGGTCTGCACTGACCACTGACAAATTTTTGATGGTAGTTGTTCACTTGCTCATGAGTCATGATTTTTCTCATAGCGGTCTAGGTGACCAAGTGCACTCTCCAATTCACCTCACCCCTAGGGGGTTGACAACCTATTAATTCACCTATATGTGCCTTGAAGAAAATCTTACCCATAAACTGCTACAATGTATACTTGACTTTGTTTTTGTTAGTTATGTTTGTTCTTTCAGTCATTGTCCCCTTTGCTTCAATCTTCAATCTTCAACCATATTATTATGATTAATTCTTTTAGTATTTTTTATGGTTTAATTTGGAGTTTTTTCTGATTTATTTCAATGCTCTTCTTTCCCTGAGAAATAACAAGTGGCATCTTTTTCTTTGAGTTTGCATCTTAATAGTTCTATAGTGCACTTTTATATTTGTCAACCAATATCCTAATGTGCACCAATGGATAGTGTACTTGCTTATAGAAAATATAATCAAGGCTAAGAAGAGCTCCAAGAAATACTTTCTGAGATATTTTCAATAATTATACTATCTCCCTTGAAGCATACGAGGAAGGTTGAAGATATATGAATGCCTGGAAGAAATTAAAAATTTCATTAAGAATACATATGAGTAATTTGATGTTGTTGATTCTGTTTGGTGGGAGTCTTTTTTCAATAGTCAAAGTGACATAATTTCAAGATCAACAAATGAAGATACAATGTTAAGGACTCCATTTCATTGGCCACAAAATATGCCAAACGAATTTGAAGAAACAAACATTGTTGAAGTTCAAGAATCTCAAGGTGCTATTGAGATTACACAAGCAGAGGAAAGAGAAATGTATATTGGTCCGTGAAGGTCACATTCACAACGTGAAGCCATGGAAGATCTTTACAGGGGTTCAGTACAAGATATTAAGGAGGGTAGCATGATTGCAGTTTTAGCGACTCAGGATCCACATGGTTATCCATTCTGGATAGGAAAGGTTATAAAGATTGAGAAAGAAAATGTTGATGTTGTTGCAATTGAAGTTCATTGGTATGCAACAAGTACACACCCATTCAATGGAGTGTACAAGACAAAGATGGTGGTTGAGAAACATGTCAATAGAAAGAGAAAAAGAAAGGGTCAAAATACAACTCATCGTCGCACTGAACTCTTAAAATTAGATGATGTTGACATACTTGTTTATGACTTCAATTTGACAAAGAGAGGAACTCTTTGCTCCAAGACAACAAAGATTATCAAGAGGTTGCTGCCGCAAGAAATAAATGCAAGATGGGAGTCTATTGAACCTAGCCATAGATCTAAAATACATTTGACATCTGAAATGTTGGGCATGCACGTAGACTCAGATGGTGCATTCATCGACAATAGAGGAGAGTATGGATCATCTACATATTCATAAAAACATTCATCTAAAGACAATGTACACTCTGATGGTATTTCAGAAACCATGAGTCAATCTGAATAAGTGTATGGAACATTTTAAGAATTTTTTATCCATATGATGTTTGTATGGTAACTAAAAAAGAGAATTGAACTTACATATGATCTTATATGAAGTTATGAATCTTTTGTTATGTTTTATGAATGATATGTTTTTTTATTATGGATAATATAATAAAATTTCTTAGCTCATATGTTTTGAATATGGTCAATATAACAATACTTTTAAGAAACTATTTATGTTTCATTCAATGTAACTTGTATTTACTTTTTTATTGTTAAAAGGAAAAAATTATTAAAAAGTGACATTGAATTTTTAAAGTATATTGTGATATTTTCATGGCATTATGTATTACCTTCTGCTTTGCGTGATGATAAAATTTAAAAAGTAAACATTTAAGGGTTGTTTTTATGATTTTGTTTACAGTAATGATGAGTTCTTTTACCACATTATAAAACTGTGTCATTTTAATACCCCAATTTTAGAATGGGTGCTACCGGTAGTAGTACTTTTCAATTTGATGGTTGATTTTGAGGTTTTGGTTTTAATGGTACCAAGTGATAAAAATACGATTTCAAATGATCTCAAAATTTAACGTTTTGAAAAGAAAAAAAAAAATCAAAAACATCCTTTTTTTTAGGTGCTAATTTTAAGGTTTTTCTGAGCTACTATCTAAGTTTTGAAGGCCATGTTTGAAAAATGTTGTAATTTTTCTCCCGTTTTAAAAAATGGTGCTACCGGTAGCACGACTTTTTGATTTGGGGGTTGATTTTGATGTCTTTTATGCAAAAATATGGGTTTTTTGGGCCAGAGTTCTCGTTTTGTGGTCACAGTTCTCATTAAGTTGGTAACTATGTTCTATCACTTCCATGAATTTTTTGATGTATTGATCATCTTCCAAAACTTTCCAGTATTTGATATTATTAGGAATGGAAGGTCTGTATCTCATTTCGATCTCATATTTAATTTGAGGGGTGGAAGGTACTTTAAAGGTACTGCCAATTACTGCTAAGGAATCAATTGGCTAATTAAAATCTCTCAAAACAACAAAAATATTGAAAGCTACATAAAAATTATCAATCGTATCCCATACCTAATTTTTTTACACCCTCATTGTTGGATTCCTTATTTAATAGGAACCTTTTACTTGATGCTCAACTAGCTCTGAATCTCCAAATACCACCAGCTTGGTAATTTGCATGTTTCTTCCTGCCTCTAGGCCTAATATCAAGGCTTCGTATTCAACCACGTTATTTGTGGCCTCAAACTCAATCTTGTAGGACAATTGAATTTCTTTATTGGTGGGGGAGATGAGCACTATGCCATCCCTAACCCCTTATTTTGAGTATGCACTATCAAAAAACATTTTCCATATGCCATCCACTTCCTCCATAGGGCTTACAAGAGTGTATGCAAGCATTGGGGTTTCATTGTACTCTTCATTTACAGATATGATACAACATTCCATATCTTCATCAACAACATATATGGGATGATTCACATGGTTGTTATGATCACTGACGAAATAATCAAAATTAGTCTCGCGGTACAACCTTCTAAGCTCTCCTCCAAAAACTGGTATAGTGGCATAAGTCATATCCACATGCATAGTGCCTCCTAATTTTCGTGCCCATGTTCTGGACAACAACATGCCATAATTGGTTGCTACATAAGCCACCACCATGCCCATCATAATGATCTTAACAGGAAGCCAACCCAGGGTGAAAACCATGTATTTAATCATCCCATAACACTTCACTTTTTTGGAATCAAACAAATAGAGGTCATGATATGGCCTGGCTATTTCTAACCCCAACTTTTCCATGACTAATTTGGGCATAAGATCGTGTGATTCTCTTGAATCAAGCAAACAATTGTGTAACATTTTATCATGAATATTCAAGGTCACATAGAAGGGTGCCACATATTCCTCTTTGTCATCAATATGAGGGACAAAAAGTATGGTAGGGAACTCATCTTGTACATTCAAAGTATCATGATGATTTGTTTATCCCTTCCCCTGCATCATTTTCTCAATTTGTTTATGGTATGCATGGTTTTTAGCTAGCTCCACCAAAGGCACATGAATCTTGATCTTGGACAACTCATGTTCAATATTGAAAGGTGAAACTAATTCCTCAAGTTCTTTAGTTTCTTTTTCCTTTTAACAGGATCTAAAACTTCATCTACCTTAGGGATGTATAGAACTTCTTTAGCTTTATTTTTGGATAGCTTTGAACCAAATTTCTTAGCCTGAGGTTGAATGTATTCAACAACTGATTTATGCTGAGGTATGAGATCATACTTCTTATGCATCTCAGCCTTTAGTGCATCAATTTTTTTTTTTTTTTGTATTGAACTGAGGATAAAGCTCTTTTGTTGTGC
The DNA here is from genome assembly GCA_032191745.1 of Picea mariana. NCBI lineage: Eukaryota > Viridiplantae > Streptophyta > Pinopsida > Pinales > Pinaceae > Picea > Picea mariana. Next base: position 4,665 of record JASDQU010312581.1, on the reverse strand, counting down.
TGAGGATCAAGCACCAATTTCCTAGGATTTAGTGACCCTTCATAGTCATATTGAGTTATATGTATGGAATGATTATCATCTTGAGGTAGGTGGATTTATTCTGTGTATTCATCATAACTCGCGTCCACTAATTTTTCAATAAATTTGTTATCATTGTTGGCTTTTACATGGGGATAAATGGGTTTTTATTCATTTCTTCTCTCCCTTCTCATGAGCTGTGAATTAGGAGGTCTTCTAAACTAATTAGGGTTAGGATTCCTTATGCCTCCCTATTGGGGGAATCTATTTGTATTTCTATGCTCTATCTCAAATCTATACATTTTGTTTGTCAGATTCCTGATCAGTCTTGACATATCATCCATATTTTCTTCTTGGGGTTCTCTACTTGGATCATAAGTACAAAAGTCTTCCCTGACCTTTTTGTTTTTTGCCTAATCCTGTTTTTGTTTCATATTTCCTAATGCAATCATGTTTCCTTCTATGTCTATTTCATCCTCTTGCATTACTAGCAGGGATGGGGACCTTCTTTCTCCCAAAGTCATGGTAAAATCAACATCAAATGCCCCAACATATGTCACTTTAGTTGTTGGTTGTGATGGATTTGTATCTATAGGGATCTTGATATAGAGCTCATTAAACCTCCAGTTGAAATCATCGACAATTTCATTGGCTCTTTTCTTGAGTGAGCCAAATTAATTCAAGTAGTATAAGATATCTCTTTTCTCACCCCACTGTCTCATAATGACAAATTCTAGAGCTAGCCAACTATCAATTCAAGAAACATGCAGTTCTTTGAACCATTTTCTAACATCTCCCCCTAGAGTTTGGACAAATAGCCTCATGAATGCATCACCGTACTCTACAAATTGGCCATCTGTAAAGTCTCACAAAACACTCATATGCTCTTCAACTGAACGGGCTTTATCTCCATCAAATTTTGGTAGATATTTCATGTAATTCTCAGGAAGGTCATGGGTAATTTGGGAAGATTCAATGGGGAATATATGGAAGTGAACCAAGGATTTATAGGTGGTGGGGGAGGAGGTTAGGTCCACCTTTACTGTGCTTCTAATGCAATGGGTTTGCAGAGATGAAATCTCACTTATTCTTTTTCTTGAACTTTTTTCTCGATCTTAACAACATATCAATAAGCGACTCCCAATGAGGAGATGTATAGGAACTCCATATCTATTTGGATGTACCTATGCAGGCCACTATGGTACTTCGGGACCAGGTTCCACTTAGATTATTTAATACCTAGATTTGTGCACAAGGTATGGAATTTGTTGGTATACTCTAACACTGTTTGATCTCTCTCTTGACGCAAATTTGTCCATCTCGTGTACTGGTCATCATAGTTTCCAACAAGGTAGTATATCTCCTTGAGGGCATCAAAAAAATCCTCCCAAGTGGGTTCTAACCAAAAATTGCAGAATCATCTTTGACATGTTGCTCACAGTAAGTTTCCTACCAACCTATGACACAGGGAAGAGCCTTAAGGAGTGCAAAGGTAATATTTTCATTGTTGGAAAATTTTTGGATAGAGAAATAACTCTCTAGTAGACTTAGCCTTTTTTCTAAAGCATTCGTATATATCTAGCCTTCAAATAAAGGAATATCAAATTTAACGTCTACCTTGAAGGGTGTCACACCACTGAAGTGACTACTAATTGAAGGTGTTGCCATCACTGTTGGAAACCCTCAAAGGATTTGGACGAAATTATCCATCATCTCGTTCCTTTGTTGTGCAACAGATTCCTCAAGAAACATTTTGATAAGATCTCTTGCCCTGTCATCTCTCTTTTCTTTCACCATGGAATGCCTCTTGGGATGGCGAGAGTGGTTTTACTCAAGAGAAACTAACTAGAGACCCAACTCTCTATACCTTGACCTTGTCGGGGACATGCACTAAGAAATGAAAAGGAGAAGACTACTTTGATACCAGTAATCCAAATTATATTGAGAACGACATGAAGGGAAATATATAACAAGGAAACACACAAATATATTGCAAGAAACACAGTAGTACAATTAAACTCAGATTCTATTAATGATTGTATGAAATACAAAAGACTGTAAAATGCAAAGCACACAAGCTGGCTAGAATGGTGGTAACTTATATATGAAGATAGAGATGTGATGACTATGCTCATTCACAAGAAGTTGATTACAAAGAGGATCAAAAGACATTTTTAACATAAATAATCAATGAGAAAACCCTAAAAATCTAAAAACTTAACTCTAGAAGATGAAATGCCAAAAGGTTTGTGGGCTCGATGGTTAGTTGATACATCAACTTCCCAGGGGTATTATTTTTTCATATGATCTCCATTTGGGGTGCTCAGTAGCCTATTAGAAAGGTCTATTCGAGAAGTACACATTTCAAATGTCCCAATACAAGCATCTATCATCTAATGGGCGTTTCTACATCAAACAAATGTCGTTTAGGTCCTCAAAATGGCCCTAGAAGTTTGGGACTTGAAATACCATAGACAAATTGCCAAGATGTGGAACCATTTTGAATTAGTGGAACAAGTGGGTGGCCAATAGTATCCACTTGGATCAAACAAGGTCGCCTTTAATGTTGTTCACACAAGGAGATGAAGGTATGTGCTGGATGGGAGAGATGCCTCGTAGAGGGAGTACAAAGCATGCACCAATTGTTAGAGTTGATGTGATGATGTCATAAATTTCAATGCAGATGGAGGGTGGGGTCACATCCCCTCCAAAACCATAATTTTTATTAAAAAATGAGATGCTTTCGCCTTTGCTAATGAGACATAGATTTTTTTCATATTCTTGGATCATATGGCTAAGGTAGGTGGATCAACGATGAAGCCACATTGATACTGATAATCCCCTACAACTGCTTAGCGGATTTGGCTAAGCGATCAAATTTTCCTTTTTTCTTGCGATAGACGTGATAATACTCCACATACTTGAAATTTTGATCCTCGTTTATGATTATGTTATAAGTTTGTTGAAGGTTTGGTTGTGGTTTTTTACTGAGCTTATGCAACCCTTTTATAATCATCTCAAAATCACCTATTATTGTGACACTTAATGATTTATATGCTTTTATCAGTTTCATGCCCATATTATACATAGCCAGGGATTCTGCTTGATTATTTGTGTTGGTCCCCATCCCCCAAGTGTATTCTGTAATCTGGTTTCCTTCGGGGTCATAAATTACCCCCCCTATACTTGTCACCCCTAGATTTCCTTCCGAAGCCCCATCATATTATAGAGTGACAATTGCTTGCTTCTACTTCTAAAGAAAAAATTCTTGATCATAAATCCTAAGAGGCTAATGATATTTGGAATATGATGTGGTGATTTAGGAGAGAGATGAAAGTAGCACATGCTAATTATGCTAGTGACCCATTCTTTCTTAATGAAATCAAGATCCGAGAGAGAACCTGACTTTCTTTCTTTGGAACATAAAGTTTTGGAAAGACAGTTGAAATCCAACGAGTGAACTCTTGAAGGCGGGAGAATCTTCTTCTGAAAAATGGCCTTATTTCTTGCCAACCATATCTGCCAACATATAAATTTAGGAATCACTTTCCATAAATACACAAAGGGAGGTTTTTTAATGAAGCTGTCAACATATATTATTTTCCAAAAAAGGAACATATCATTCCAATGTGATGAAAGTGGATATATTTGCATAACTAATCCCATACTTGTTTAGAAAATTCATAGTCGAAGAAGAGATGATGGGAAGTTTTAGTTGTACATTTACATAATATGCACCACGAAGGCCCAAATATTCGCCTTTTGTAAATTTTCAGCAGTGAGAAGCTTACCTTGCACCATGATCCAAGAAAAATCATTTTTTTTGGGAGAGAGGGACCTCGTCATATGAGAGACCAAAGCTTAGAGAGGGGAGGTCCCGAAGAACCAACAATCAAATGATGAAACCCTCATTTTACTGAGTAATTTAATTCACCCCAACAACGAGCATCTAACATTTGAGAATCAATAGGGGAATAGACAACGAGAAGACAAAGAATATTCAGAACCAGAGAGAAGAGATGCTCTAGAGGGGAGATTCTCTTCAACCCAATCAATTTTCCATTATCTTCCCAGAGCGAGAAATATGCTAATTTTGTGAGTCCTTCACTTATACTCCAATTCTTGAGAGGAATCAGATCCTCATTTTTCTCTAAAGGATCTCTACCCATTATACCGTCAATCCAGATGTTGATTGATGCTTTATTCCCAAGAGCCCAAGAAACATTAGATTGGATGAGAGGTGCAACTGATTTGAGGAGTTTCTAGAGAGATCCTTTAGAGTTTGGGAGAGGGTCACAAAGGCTTCTTAATCTGGGGAGAAAAACTATTTGGAGATGAGAACCAACTTCCACCACTCTACAGATCCTGAAACCATCCTCCAAGCTATTTTGGCACCCAAGGATACATTACTTAGTGCCGAGTCTTTCATTGCTAGACCACTTTTTTCTAATGGTTGAAAAACCATGTGACAATTAACCAAATGTAACTTATTTGTATTTGATTTGCGTCCTCCCCAAAGAAAACTTATAATATTTTTGGAGATCTTGTCAAGAACACCTTTTGGTGCCATAAGGGTTGCACATTGAAAAATAGTTAGCAAAGATGGAACTGATTTTAAAAGAACAATTTTACTTGTTGGATTTAGCC
>JASDQU010312576.1:0-10985 GCA_032191745.1 Picea mariana | reverse complement strand
ACTTGACATGTTCATTTATATTATCGTGCATAGAAATATTACAAGGTAAATGCTTCTCCGTGCACCTAAATCTATTGTGCATTTCTTCTTCGTCGTACCGAATACTTATGCACACTACTTTGGCGTTGTGTGCCAATATCCACTGCACACCGATATTCCACATGAATTTTCATCCTATGCATGCACCATGTCAAGATTAACATATTCCTTCATGCTCAAATATCTACGCACACTACTGAATACACCGTCGCGAAACAACTTATACTCATACTTATGCGTGTACCAACAAAACTCCTCTTCATTAAGAAATACTTGCACACCCCATGTGCACCTTACTATGTGCGTGCTTACCACGCAAGGCTAATTTCAGAATGCGCATCTACACATAATAATCTTCCATGCGACACTATGATTTACCACACACACTGGCACACCACGAATTCTTGCACGGTGCCAAATTTACCACGTGCGCCAGTACGCCAACCTTTTCCAAGGACACTCTATGACTCTAATTCTGGTCACTTCAAAGTTACTTTTGTATGAATATTCACTTCGATTGCACCCTTCTAGTACATCCAAGCTCAGTGTGGAACTGAGGCTCTAATACCACACTGTAATGATCCCCTCAACCAACCTGAGGCCGGAGTACACCACTCCAGAGAAGCCACTCATGCTCTGATGCCAATCGGTAACATTCCCAACCATCAGGATGGGCCATGCTACTCTAGGGAACACTTTCATTCCCATACTGCGGAACATACAGTAGCATACCCAGTAGTCAACTAAGCAATGCCACCTAAATTTACTCTTTAGACTGCATGCAACTAAAACATATACATACAACACGCTCGCAGAAGATTTACATCTAAACATAACAAACAATTACTTTCTGTAACATACAAACTTTATATTAAAATAAAAGTAATTATCGATATGCATCATTTACAGGAAATTACCCATAAGCACACAAGAAATCATAGTCACATATGTAACATAGGCATGTAACTAACAAAACAACATATCCATATATCATACAATTGGTACTTATCTTAGAAATACTGTCACCAACTATTTACAGACCATCCACGAACCTCCCAGCCATAGAGTACACTTTTTATCACTCTCAACAGTGAATCATTCCCGAGCTGGGACTAAACTCCACACAGGGTAAAGGGATTCCTATCCAGGCTAAGGCTCATGGACAATAGGAAAGACTCCATCTAAGGTGCTCACTCAACTAACAACCTACATCCCCTCATTCCCCACATGCCTGTCCCACCCAAGGAAGTGTGCCCTTTTCTGCTCAATAGTCTCTTTATTGCCCCACTTCCCTTCCAGGGCTTCAGCAACAGGCCGAACCAGAAGTCTCAGAGCATTGTAGCTGCAGTTTGGCACCTACAGAAATCAATCCCCAACAATTCTCTCACTCAGAGAACTTCTCACGGGCCTGACAACCTTCTTCTTCAACCCCGCCCCAAGCTAACCAGGTACACCAACCAAAAAGGATGGGGAAACAGGCTTCAGAAAGGTGACATGCCTGTCTCAAGGATAACATAATGTATGAGTGAAATGGTCATGGATTCATTGACTGGATAACTAAGTGTGTTTTGGAATCACTGTGAACTCTTGTCAAAAAGTGATGCTCTGCCTGCTCGTTCCCCTTTCCCCGTTCCTAAGGTATATTTGTGAAAAAATCCCCCCTGAGCTAAGTTTCCCCACGATATGAATGCATGTCCCCAACTTGACACTTGTCATATATGAAGTTACTTTTGTCCACTTGTCCCCAACTTTAGAACTAAGGATAAACTAATTATCCATACTTTATGTTTTAGGAAATATTAATATAATATTCCCTTGACTTTTGGCCCTCCCTTTCCCTAACTGGTAAAGTTCAGTTCTCCATCTCTTTTATCGTGGTTGGTCTGCACGTAGTGATGTATTTTATATTAATCATGAGTCATGTACAAAGTAGGCACTCTAGCCTTTAACATCTAGGTGCGTTGGCCTAATTCCAAGACATAAGCATTACGACTTATAATACTGGCTCACCAGCCTATAATGCATATTATATACACAAAGGTTCGTTGACCTTAATATTGTGTGCACTTAGTTACTGCGTGTTGTATTCTTTGTCTTTAAGGTTTTGTGCACCTTAGTTACTGCACGCGGTATTCAAAAATGTGCACATTACATCCCTTTACTGCGCAGTATATGAACGCACCATGCCATGAAAGGTGTATTACAAAAATGATGTCTAAACAACTCACTAGATTAAATATACTTGGATTATATTTACATTTGTGTTTGGCCAAGGGTATTACAAAGCATGCTTCGTGCACTTTAATACTGTTGTGTATCACTTCTCTATCGTGCCAATAAATTGTGCACACTACTTTTATGTCACGCACCAATATCCACCGTGCACAGTTTCTGTACTGCGCACCAATATCCACCACGCGCATTTTTTGTACTGTGCATTGATATTCCACGTGAATTGTACTCGGCACGCTGCACCATGCTAGATTTTAGTACGTCCCCACCACACACCAACACTCTACTTGCACCATTGACTAAATTGTTGTGTGACAACATATAACCACATTGCCCTCACACCAGCCAAACTCCTCTGTGCTCCACCAATACTATGCACACCTCGCACATCATTATTATGTGTGCTCACACTACGCAATGATAAATTTAGTGCGTGTACCTGCACACCAACATTTTTCTGCGTGCCTCCAAAATTTAGGGCGCGCACCCGCACACTAAAGTTTTTTCGCACGGCACTGAAATTTAGTGTGCACAACTGCATAGTAACATTTTTTCGTGCGGCGCCAAAATTTAGTGCACGCACCAGCATGCCAATATCTCACCGCGCAGTGCCGAATTTTTACCTATCACAATATTTTCACTGTGCATCATGCATTTTTAGTGCATCCACCTGTGCACATTCATTTTTATGCGCATCAATTCCTTGTGAATTTCGTTGCATAATTGGGGCTTTTGTCTAACGTTTTCTCCAATTTACCATAGACATTATGCAACTATGAAATTCATTCAATTTCAACCCAATAACACCAATTTCAACCTATGCAACAAAAAATTGTTGTAAGTTGACATTTCTAGTATGAATTTATCCAAAATCAATTCACGAATTGAGAATTTTAACCACTAAACTCGCTCCATCTGTCATGGCTTAACTGTAACTTCAAATTCGACCCATTCTAGATTCGAATTTGATAAAACAGATATTAAATCGGGAATGTGTTGTCACTTGGCCAAATTTCTCCATTTTCTCATGAATCTGACAACAAAAATTGGGGCTTTTCCCCAATTTTGCCCAGTTGTTGTTACTTTTTACCATGGATTCTCTACAACTGAAATTTGGACACTTCGAAATAAATCCTTTGTGACATTTCTCTTCAACTCAACGTTCTCAGGCCATCCAGGCTTAGTGTTGAAAGCTGAAGCTCTGATACCAATTTGTAACGTCCTCGACCATCCATGCCGAGCAACTCTACGCCAGAGAACTCTTACTATTCTCTCTATAGAACATACTATAACATACCTAGTGTCCAACTGAGCTATGTCACATAAATTTTTCAAACTACATGCAATTAATATTTACACACACAGAACTCTTGCAGAAGCATTATTTATAAAATGTAAACATACAAATACATCTGTAAATACACATATTCACACTGAAATGACAATAAACATATACATGAAGCATATACAGGATATACCCATAAAAATAAACACAGTTATAACTGCACATATGATAACCCATAAAAATAATCATGTAAATAACAATGCAACATGTAAATTTATCACACAATTGACACTTATATTGGTAAGAATGTCACCAAGTGTGTGCAGGCCTTCCACGAACTTCCTAGCCTTAGACCGCACTATCGATCACTCTCAAAAGTAAGTCACCCCCGAGCTGGGACTAAACTCCACCCGAGTAAAGGGATTCCTAGACAGGCTAATGGCTCATGGACAAAAGGAAAGACTCCATCTCAGGTGCCAACTCAACTAACATCCTACAGTCCCTCATTCCTCACATGCCTATCCCACCCAGGAAGTGTGCCCCTTCTCTTCTCAATAGTCCTTTGGCTGCCCCACTTCCTTTTCAGGCTTCAACAACAGGCCGAATAGGAAGTCTCGGAGCACTGTAGTTGCAGTTCAACACCTTCAGGAAATCAACCCCTAACAATTCTCTCACCCAGAGTATTACTCAAGGGCCTGACATCCCGCCTCTTCAGTCCAGCTCCCACACTAACTAGCTACACAAGCGCAAAGATGGCTATGGATATGGGTTCAGGTATAGTTATGAAAATACAAAGGATAGCTCAATGGATGTGTCCATGCTCATGGATGATTCACTAGATGACTGAATGATGGATGGAATCATGGGAAGAATGATGGAAAAGATGATGGAAATGAACTAAGTCCCAACAATATGTATGCATGTCCTCAACTTGACACTTGTCATGTTGGGGGATACTTTGGCCCACTTGTCCCCAACTTTATAACTTAGGATAAAATAATTATCCATACTTTATATTTAATAAATATTAAAATAATATTCCTTTTTGGCTTAAGCTCCCTAGATTAGCCATTTTTCCTTAACTTTTAGGTCCCTCCCTTTCCCTAACCAGTGGAGTTTAGTCCCCCTTATCTTTTATCATGGTCGGTCTGCATGCAACGATGTATTTTATATTAATCATGAGACCTATACAAAAATAGGCGTACTAGCCTTTAAAATCTAGGCTCTCCGACCTAATCAAAACATAATCATCCTAACTTATAATAACTGTCTTACCAGCCTATAAAACATGTCATATACACAAAGGTTCCTTGGCCTCAACATCACATGCACTTAATATGTTGCACGTGATATCCTGGAATGTGCACACTTCCTCATTTTACTGCGTAGTACATGCACGCACTATGCCATGAAATGTGCATACAAAATTATATCAAACAGTTCACTAGCTTACGTACATTTGTATTTATATTTACAATTGGGTTGAACCTAGGGATATTACAATATCGACTGGAAATTGGTCTTCCTTACAAGCTTACAACATTTCCATATCCAAGACCCTTTTCTTCCTGCAATTTCAACATTCCTCAACCAAACAGATTGTTAGTTTTCATGCACATTGTATTTTCATCACACACTTGCAATGGATTAGAAACAATTTTAGAGTCGTGCATACTAACAATCAAATTCATTTTCTCAAAAATGAAATACCATTCTTGCAATTTGGATCAACAGGAAATTGGTCTTCCTTATCGGCTTACAACACTGCCATATCCAAGACCCTTTTGTTCCTGCAATTTCAACATTCCTTAGCCAAACAAATTGTTAGTTTTCATGCACATTATATTTTCAAAATCATGCATACTGATAGTTCAAGTCATTTTCATATATTTAAGGGTACAAAGCAAAAGGAAATATCATTATTTACGAATGCATCCTTTCAACATACCAAAATTTTCAAATGCAACTCAAATATCAGTTGACTTTAATGAATGTGCCAATATTCATGGCCACATTCATACCCAATGTACCCTTACATTGGGTTCAAGTTTTCCATACTTATGACAAGCACTTTTCCATGGTGTTTTGGAGCTCAACAAACTTCTTCACCATAGGTTTAATCATTCACACTCACTCTTACAACAGGACTATGCTTCATGTTACAGGTTGATCACGATCCCAAATCAACACATATGAAATTAAAAGTTTCTCTTGAATGCATCCAAGCATTCTTACTTCATTAGTAACTAGGGTGCCAAAACTCATGGCCACCCAAAATTATCTTTTCTTTAACACCTCTACAATTCAAGTAGAGTATTGGAAGTTCCTCCTTCCTTAATGGGCAATCCATTGTCAACCTTCTTATGGAAACATGCATTTCCTCAATGCATTCCATGCAATGTGCTAAATATGAGCACCTTTATTCTCAATCTCCCTAGATTGGTCATTGTACCCATGGTACTTGTTGAGACCTAAAATTGACATTCTCATTACCCTATTATACTCTTCACCTATACCTTTTTGGCCTACCTAAAGCTTGAGTGAATGACAAGAACGCTACCAATTGCCAGTAATAAAGTCATAAGGTAAAGTATGGTTAATTCATGCATTTTGTGGTTTATTGAGTTAAGGAATTAAATATTTCATGTACTAATGCTCAATTTTTCATATGTGAATCTTTGACCTCTAGATGTCTAGCGTTCCTGTACCAGCTTTGGCATGATTCGGTACCTGTGCACCAAGACTTTTGCTGTCTGATCCGGTACCAAACACATCTGGTACTAAATCTTACCTATTGTGATCCAGTACCGATGACCATTCTCTGTTATGATCTGGTACCAACAACATGCTCTATCATGATCCAGTACCACCGTTTGTGCACTGTCATGATCTGGTACCACCTACCTGATACGATCCAATACTCATATGGAAGAGCCCAATGCACTAAGTTAGGTGCCAAATCTCACCTAAGTCAATTGATGGATGTCTATTTGCTATGATAAGGATAGTTTGTTGATTACCTCATCCTCATGCACTTCGTGTCATGAAAATGAAGTTAAATATGTAACTGAATGATTAAACTTAACAACTAATTGATTTGTAAATCACTTCACCTCTTTGTGTTTCATGATGCATACTATTAAATAGTTGTGGCAAGGATGGAAGAGGAGTAGGATATTTAGCATACCATCAATATGTAAGCACCGTATGATAGGACAGAACATATCCTGAGTAAAGATTAATGGAATGTTACTTTATCTCCATATTCTAATTATCTATGATTAAGAATGAGTTGATTTGTTAAAGAGAGTTTTGATTTTATGTTTTGAAGTGTGAGTGAGAGTAATGTGTGTGTTAAAATAAATCTTTCTGTAGACTTCAGCAGCTGACCTGTTGAAGTGGCAAGGGCCCACCGCCCAACAAAGGTTAGCCTCTTCGTAGATTAGGATTAGTGTTTGTTTTCAGTGGTATAAACATTGAATTAGCTAAAGCTTTAACTCTGTTAGATGATAGCAGTGCATCTTAGATTAATATTTCCATTCTATAATTGCTTAGAGATCTTTAATTGCTCTGTTTTTGCATATACTTTGTTTCTGTTCTCATAAGTTTGATTTCCTTGAGTGATCATAATTGTTGGCAGCAATAGTCAAAAGTACTTGGGTAAGAACTAGTGAAGTTCATTGTGAACCACAACAGAACCAACATATTGACTATTGAACTACCCAAGCTATGTTGATTGATGTGTGATTTCCTTCCAGAAAGTGTGGATTGCGTAATTAGTTTTCTAGGTCAGACATCAGAGTTGATCTGTCAAACCAATTCCATCTCATACTTGCATGTGCCATAATGGAATAGATAGCCTCTCTGTGAAATATAACCAAGTGCATTATAGTTCACTATTTTGATTTTTTTTCAACATACATAATCTAGTTTTGATTCTATACTTGTGACATTAGAAATTACCTTTCTTACTGGTGTCTTTTAACTCTGTTGATTACGAATCCCGAATTGATAATTAATGAGTGCATTATAATAGACATATAAGTAGCACAACAATACTCCTCGCTCATGCATTTTCTTGCAAGGATTATAACTCATCCTTGATTGGCATAGACTTCCTCTCTCTATTATTCAAATTCTTCTTTCTTGAATCTTACCCTGCTTGGGTCATAATGGCATACAMTAACCACTCAAAATTATTCACATATCAATAAGATAATGAAATAGTTTGAGAAGRGATTCTTACCAAATCCCTTCATACCTTATKCCATACATGAATGCACATTTTYATACYTGTTATATCTGCTATCACCCTTTTTTATGATTTTTTCCTCATCAATAGTGCTTCATGGGGCTCCCAAGGTTGCCTCAACAATATTTYAACAGTGGCCTTCTCACATTCATTCTCTTCTTGAGGTTTTCTACCATTGGTAACTATCTTTACCAACAATTTCAATTTATTTCTACACATGACATACATCACAATTATATTAKTCGTCATGTGAAATAAAAAATCCATGTATAATAGAATTCCAATCAATAMAAYAATTTCAGATAGGTTCTAGCATATCTTTATGCACCTGATCACATTATCCTTAATGTTTTCATGAGTGMAACACAAATAGTTCTCAATTGTTTTTACAATCATAAAACCATAATCATTATGGTCTCAAAACATTTACCTRGATCATTAAATCGGTCTCTCATACTAGAGAAATATAATAAACAACAATAAAGGAGTCAAGGAAATCTTCCCTCGTCCAACTCCTACACATCCCTAGACTTTAAGGTCAGCTGAGTTATTTTCCAAGGCCTCACTGCCTTTATTTAACATGGTTTGACCAAGCATACTCATTTAAATATGCTTATTTATTCATTTTTCGTTTTTCTAGTTGTACTTGTTCCCACAACTTCTCTTCTAAGGATTACAACTCTGTTAAAAAAATCATAGTTTTTAGGGTGAGAAAATTGTTCCTCCTTTTCTCCTTCTTTTCTTATGCAATATAATTCTTATTGTGATCTCCATTCGCTTTTCCTTGAGAAGTATTAGTTAGGTTCACCTCAACCTTATTGGTAAATCAACATGCTACCACAACAAACCTTTTATTCACAATGAATTATGAATTTGTGCACTCTGCACATTACCATTTAGTTATCAAAATATTCAATATTCATTTGTTAGTTTTTCACTCATACATTTTGTTTTAGGATATTAGAATATTCAATATTCATTTTGTCTTATATATATATATATATATATATATATATTCATCCCACTGCCAAATCTTCAACAGTCATTAAGGTTGTGACTTTGTTCTCCTGACAGAGTCTTTACATAGTTCCTCCATAGGGAACTCCTTCATCATGGAACTTCCTTATTGCATATCCATCACTATCTATGATGGTATCAACCTTGAGTCAACTTCATCTTTACCCTTACAATTATTTATCAAATATTTCATAAGGAATATAAACTTGCGTTATGAATTACATATGCACATCATGCCAATGTGATTTTATGTACAATGCTCGTCTTTGTAAGCTTCGACATATTGTGTGTCTACTATAGGCACTCCTATAATTTCATTTTTGTATCTATTGAATTTTTTAGTTAGTTCATGATTGTTCATGACCATTTACATCTAGCCTTTAAAGGCCTCTTTAGGTTGCCTTTCATCATGATAATGAAACATCTCTTCTTATTTACTCTTTCATCTATTTATACTAGCCTTTCCTAAGGGAATGGAGCACATTCCACTCAAGATATCATTCAAAAAAAAAATTTCATGACTTTTAGAATATAGTCATCCATGCATCCTGTAAATGTGTTGAACCTGCACATAATAGATCTAGCTAGAAAATACTACACACATTTGCAGAGAGAAATTTAGGAAGAAGAAGGAGAGAAATAATAGAAGAATTCTCATTAACCGTAATGAATAATGAATAATTTACACATGATATAATTTGTATAACTCAATGAATGTTCACTGGAGGAGAATAAATGCGCCATAGTGGTGGTATAGAGTGTGTTGAGACCTGAAATTGACATTCTTATTACCCTATTTTACTCTTCACCTATACCTTTTTGGACCTACCTAAATCTTGAGTGAATGACAAGAACGCTACCAATTTCCAGTAATAAGGTCATAAGGTAAAGTATGGTTAATTCATGTATTTTGTGGTTTATTGAGTTAAGGAATTAAATATTTCATGTACTAATGCTTGATTTGTCATATGTGAATCTTTGACCCTATTAAGCCCTAATATTGGCTCATTACCCCTTAATTGGTGCATATTAGATTAGTAATGTTATTTTATTTATGTCGGCTTTAGGCCATTAGTTGTAATTATACCTCCTAGTCTCCTATATATACCAACGAGACAATTTCATTTTGAATCATCTTGTACTTGAACATTTAAGTGGGGTAAAAGGAGGTTTCCCCCTCGAAGAGGCTTATTATCTAAAATTCTCTCTTTTTCAAGGCATTGAGTACTTTTTCTGAGGATTTTCTATGCTATATTGATATTTGGTTCTTAACATATGGTATCAGAGCTCAAGGTCTTGGGGTTTCGTTGCTACATCTGAGAGACCTTGGAATTTTCACTATAACTTTTTTTTCTACAATGTTTCAGAAGGAACGGCTTGGAGGATATTTAGTAGATGGATAAAGGTACATTGGGTTCAAAATTCAACTCCTGAGCCCTTATACTTTCGGAGATACAGCCTGTACAAGATAGGGTTCTAGAATCGTCGTGAACTGAGTCATTGTGGAATTTTCGCTATACAAATATGTCTGTAATGTTTCAGACCCTGATATCTAGAGGATATTTACATAAATTAGCAAGGCATTTGTGTTAAAATGTTAAGCTTTTGGGTCATCATAAATTGGTAGATACACCCTGTGTAAGATAGGATATCTGACTAGTCCTATTGACTAGTCTCAAGAAGGTGTTCCCGGTAAAACAATCATAAATTCTTCCTAGAGTATCCAAATTGTGTGGGACTTATTGCATTGGATTGTGGAAAGTCTATAGTATTTTTGGTGCGAGTTTCAGAATTTTATATCAATTATTTTGTGCGAGGCACACTATACAAGTGAGATCTTTTGGAAAGGCCAAAAATCGGCAAGTTGTGGGGAAGTTACTGTAAATTCCACTTGGCACATCCAATTTTGATCAGACTTCTGGCATTGCAAAGAAGATATATCATAGAAATACATAAAGGAAAGTTTCATACCTAGAAGGGCCAAAACTTGGGAGATACAACAAAAGAAATATTGTCTAGCAGAACCACCTCAAAATCAAGGTTCAAAAGTGATACTTGGCCAACATGCCACCCAAAAAGGGAACTTCTACACCAAATAAGCCTCCAGAAAAGCCTAATTGGACTCTTGATGAAGGTGAAGAAATGCGTAGGGACATAAAT
>JASDQU010312567.1:0-11458 GCA_032191745.1 Picea mariana | reverse complement strand
TTCTTTTGCTGGATAATAATAAAGGAAGGACCTGGCAATTTCTTTGGTGGACGTAGCCCACACTGGGTGAACCACATAAATCCGTGTCTCTATTGTATTGTGTATCTTCTATGTTTTGTTTCCACATTTGTTTTATTTTATTTCTCCACGGTCCTTTTTTTCTAACATGTCGTCATTTGATCACGGGTGTGACCAAAATAATGTGTAACAATAGAGTCTTTCTGATATTCAGAAACACTTGCAACAAGGTCCAACCATTAGTAATGTAGGACTACATCAATTAGAGAAATTGAAGATCCCTTCAAATGTTCAAAACCATGGTCCAAATCATAGTAATGTAAGAATAATTTCTTGCAGACAAAGGCATCGATATGCTAAGAGAAGCAAAGCTAGTGGAGGTACTTCCATAGATTCATCCAGTGGGAATACCACTATAGAGGAACTGTCCAGCAATGACATTGGGTTAAGTGTTCCTGAGAATAATAAAAAGAGACACTCAGAGAGTTCTCTGATATAAGAGTTCAAGAAGACTATGCTGCCTACTTTTGATGGAGAAATCAAGAAGGGAGAAGAGGCCGAGGCTTGGTTGTTGGGACTAAGGATGTATTTTCGAGTACAAAACTAATCAGAAAATACAAAGGTGAAGATATCCATCTTCAATCTGAATGGAGGAGATTCCATATGGTGGGAGGACCTCAAGGAAGTTAAGGGATTGAAAGAAAGCAAGTTGATTTGGAAACATTTTGAGAAGTATTTCAGGAAGGTTTATCTACCAGAGAAGTATTATGATGGTAAGATTAAAGAGTTCCACAAACACAAGTTAGGGCAACCTACCATGGATTCTTATGCCAAGAGGTTCTTAGAGGTTTTGAGGTATGTTCCTTACCTCAAGGATAATAAAGTGAGGATACAATGCTTCCTTAGTGGATTACCACAATCCTATTAGGATAGGATTGAGTTTGATGAGCCCAATATCTTGGAAGATACCATTATGAAGGGTAAGTGTTGTTATTATCAATCCAATCATAGGAAAGAGCCTCTTAGGGATTGGAAGAGAAAGGATAAACCTGGATTTTATAGGAAGGGATTTAAACCATCCCAATATAAGAATCCAAAGAAAGGTGCTCAGTACGGTCAACCGAGCAGAAGTGTGTGCTAGCAAAACTTCCCATCTCAAAGTGGAAATAGGAAAACATAGCAGGTAAGAGAGAAGGTAGAGGAACAAAAGAAAAGGCCTCTATAGTGTTGGGGTTATGGAGAGGCACATCTGTTGAGATATTACCCTCACATGAAGCATGGCAACAAAAGAGTTTACCATGTTCAAGAGGTTACTACAATCAATGATGTGGCTAGGAGTGTACCAAGGATATATGTAGTTGTTGAGAATCAGAAAGCAAACCACCAAGCTTCTGTGGTGGAGTTGGAAGGTATTATTTCCAAGAAACCTATTTCTATTTTGATATGTGGAGGCATTACCTACTTGGGAGAAAATTTACCTCGATGAGGCATTACCTATGTGGGAGAAGACTTGTCTTGATGAAAAATCATTGTGGGCTAAATTATCTATTTGATCACCCATGATTATTAAATGCTAGATAGTCTAGATGGATCACATAGATTAGCGAGTTTGATGTCGAAATCAAGGAGATAAAAGTAAAATAAAATAGAGTGGAAGATGCACTCAACCAAATTGTGTAGGAAATACACCTAGAAACAAAAAGTGTAGGTGAGTCTGACATTAAGTAGAGAATCAGAACTCTCTTGCAAGAGGATAAGATTTTCAATTCGGTAAAATAATGTTTGGAATAAGAGCCAAACATGAGAAAGTACGAGGAATACCAACTTACAACAAATGAGCTATTGTTGTATAACGACATGTTGTATGTACATGATTCAACAGAGTTGAAGCACCTCATTATGGACGAGTTTCATTGAAGGTCTTATGTGGGTCATCTTGGCTAGGAATGAAGAAAGATATTGTTGAACATATTGCAATGTGTTTGAAGTGTCAATAGGTCAAAGTTGAACACAATCACTCCGTAGGACTATTGCAACCATTAAAAATTCCAAAATGGAAGTGGGAAACTAGAAACTATTGAAAGCTCAAGAGAAGCAAAAGTCGGAGATCTATCAATGTTGAAACCGATAGATTCTGAACTACTGGATCTGGGACGATCCATCCCAAATAAGGAATCTAGTTGAAGTAGTGTGACAGTTAAATATTGAGCAGTTTTGATATCTGAATGATCTTTGACCATTGGATGTGGGGAATCGAGGATTGTTGGATCCATCGAAGAATTTTCATTGAGAATATCCATTCGAGGATTCTTTTGATTGCGAAGAATGGGCACTTTCCAATGGTGAATGTCTGAGAAGTTGCAGACCATTGATATGAGGGCAAGGAGACTTGATATGATCACAGTCGTAGATTTGTTGTAGACCCCACCAATTCAAGTGTTAATTAGAGAATGAGTGAGGCATTAGTTGTCATGCAGTTTGAGTTGCCGAGTAGATTGAGATCATTGATTCCCAAGCCCAAAGACCATTGGATCTGTTGGGAGTAGAGTTGTCAGGAAAGTTTGATCGAGAACAAAATGTGGGTTGTGCAACCTGTCGTCCTGATGGAAAAGAAACCCGAATCACCACTGACTTTCAATTTGGTTGGGCTGAGTCAGTTAGAGCCATCCGATCAAGGATTCTCATCCCTTGGTTTTTGTAGTAGCAGGCTGACACATAATTGTTGGGAAGAAAGGGTGATGATTCTTATATCGATTTGTCACTACTACACGTAGTGTAGAGGAGGGAGAAGAAGTCCTCATGTGTACCACGATGGAAAAAGATTGCTTGATGGGTGAAAACCCGAGACCAAAAGTTTAGTGAAGTGGAATTTTTGAATTCCCACCATCCCAAGAGGTTTTAGGTGGTCGGGGGTGATACATAGTGGTATCAGAGAAGATTTCAAACTCTAGGCTTGAATGGGTCGCCAAGGCCGCATGAGTGTTCGAGAAAAAATTATATAATAAAAATGTATGCTCTATTTTTGAATGATTTAACCGTGTTAAAGAAATACTGACAATGGTTTTGAGCAAGATTGATGGATAGGAGTGGAATCCTGGTTTGGGATTGCCAAAGTGAATTGGGGTTTGACAAGTCCAAGAATTTTATGCCAATAATTTTTAATGTAAATGAATAATAGTTTTTCATTGTTTCAGCACGTAGGACGTACTGAAATGGAATATAGGTGAATGGTGCAACATAGTATGGAGGAAATATCACACTTCTTAGATGAAGAGTCCGCTGGAAAGAGGGCCAAGTCTTGGTTTTTAGGACTAAGGAAGTATTTTCGAGTACAAAACTACTTGAAAAATACAAAGGCGAAGATATCCATCTTCAATCTGAATGAAGGATCTTCCATATGGTGGGAGGACCTCAAGGAAGTTAGGGGATTGAAAGAAAGAAAGCTGGCGTGGAAACAGTTTGAGAAGTATTTTAGGAAGGATTATCTATAAAAGAAGTACTATGATGGTAATATTAAAGAGTTCCTTGACACAAGTTGGGGAAACTTACCATGGATGCTTATGAAAAGAGGTTATTAGAGTCGTTGAGGTATGTTCCTTACCTCAAGGATGAGAAAGTGAGGATACAATGCTTCCTCAGGGGATTACCACAGTCCTATTAGGATAGGATTGAGTTTGATGAGCCCAAGACCTTGGAAGATACCATTAGGAAGGCTAAGTGTTGTTATTATCAATCCAAGGATAGGAAGGAGCCTCTTAGGGATTGGAAGAGAAAGGATAAACCTGGATTTCATAGGAAGGGATTTAAACCATCCCAATAATACCACTAAGATTTTGTGGTGGATTTGGAAGGTATTATTTCCAAGCAACATGTTTCTATTTTGATTTACCCTAGTTCTAACCTTATCTATTTATCGCCTCAAGTTGTTGAAGCATGTGCCTTATAGAGAAAGAAACATGCAAAAGCATGTTCCTTACATAGAAAGAAACATGCAAAAGTAGTTCCTTACATAGAAAGAAGCATGCAAAAGCATGGTTGGTTCAATTAGCCACATGAACTAAGATAAGATTAGCAGAGGTAATAGAGGCATGTCACTTGGAAATGAGTGGACTGCATAGACAAGAAACCTTAAACATCCTATGTAACACCCTCTTTCCCCCAGTATGTAAAAATAACTATATTGGCCAAGAACTATGGCAAACACAAAAGATGTGAATGTTTGATTTGACGGACCTTTGTATAGAAGGTCGATGAATGTAAATTATGTTATGATTATGTGTTGCATGACTGCTGGGAGGGGGATGTGCTAAAAGAGACCATGATGGCTAATGAGAGGTGGTGGAAGGGACCTGGAATGGTTGCACTAACTTCCACCGAGCCAGTACCGTACTGGTTTTTACTTGCTCAAAGATCAAACCAACTCTCTGACCCTGGAATGGATTTACCGTCAGATAGGTAGGTGGGGAGGCTCCTCAAGAGTTAATGAGGGGATGGGGGTGAACCGCCCATCTGTAACAGACCCCAGACCTGACCATGGAAGGGGAAATTTGCGCCACAAACAATCTTGCAGAGAAAAAGGCAAGAGAGGAAGTGTGGAAGAAGAGGAAAAAAGAGGGAAGAGCACGTGCAACAGAGATCACAGAAGAGAATCGAGAGAAACTCAAGAAATACAGGGAGTTCTAAACAGAGGAGAAGGAGAGTAACCTTCGTCCTTGACTTCTGTTGAGCCGGAAGTAGGAGACTGAATCTCGAGCATTGTTGTCTAGCTCGGGGGTGGCCAGTGGTAAATCCGTTTGGAGTCACTGAGCCTACAGTTGGGTGGAAACGAGCACNACACCTGGTGTTTTTCTGATAAGTGTTTATATCTCATATCTTGAATTGAATATAATGGATGCATGCTCATGTTTGTACACTCATAAATGATTTATGTATAGAAGCGTTTGCCTGGTGTTTTGATCAGAAATAATGGATGCATGCTTATACTTATATGACCATAATTGGTTTATGTATAGAATGAATAAGTTCAGATTTAGAGTCCGTTCCCTTGATATTTGTCCCATTTACTTGACTCACGCTATGCCCTGGTTTGATTTCCCGAAGGCAACTCCTTCCGGGAAGTTCCCTCGCATTCCAGAGCTGGAGTGAGTTCCTTGAAAGGACTACCATTTTAGTAAACATACAAGCTTACTTCACCCCTGTCACAGAGTTCATAGATCAGTAATTTAGAAAGGCCTTTCAGTCAGGTCACCAAGCCTGGGGATAATTACCCAAGAACCCGTTGAAAGATTTTGTGATCTAAGTCTGAGAACCTTGTACAAGAAAGAGTGGTTCCCTCAGGTTTTCAGCGTTTTGGCACCTAGGAAACCCAAGGGAAAGACCCTTCGTCTTCGCCAGTCATGAAATCCTAGTATGCGAAACCCCGAATCAGTTTTAGCGTGAATGGGTTTTCGACGTTTTGTCACCCGGGAAACCCAAGGGCAAGTTCCCTCGTATTCGCCAGTCGCGAAATCCTGAATCGTATTAAGCGTGAATGGGTTTCTGCGTTTTGTCACCTGGGAAACCCAAGGGAAAGTTCCCTCGTATTCACCAGTCAAGAAATCCTGGTATGCGAAATCCCGAATCGGCGTAAGCATGAATGGGTTTCGACGTTTCGGCACCCGAGAAACCCAAGAGCAAGTTCCCTCGTATTCGCCAGTCGCAAAATCCCGGTATGCGAAATCCTGAATCAGTTTAAGCGTGAATGGGTTTTGATGTTTCGACACTCAGGAAATCCAAGGGCAAGTTCCCTCATATTCACCAGTCGTGAAATCTCGGTATGCGAAATCCCGAATCGGCTTAAGCATGAATGGGTTTCGGTGTTTTGGCACATGAGAAACCTAAGGGCAAGTTCCCTCGTATTTGCCAGTCATGAAATCCTGGTATGCGAAATCCTGAATCGGCTTAAGCGGGAACAGATTTCAGCATTTCGACACCCGGGAAACCCAAGGGCAAGACCCTTCATTTTCGCAAGTCGCGAAATCCCGGTATGCGAAATCCCAACGCGCTTTGTGGATGACCCCTAGGTCACCAGACAGGGTCTTGTGGCAGGAAGGAGGAGTCCCGAAATAATTTGGATCGTCTGTTTGTAGGGACACGTGGCGAAGATCTAATGCCGCCAGGGTTCTGAAGATTGGGGAAATAGGAGTGAAGACCCCGCCAAAATCCCAAAAGGTAGAATGTCAGGATTTAATCCAGGCTGTTGATCAAGTCAACGATCTGGACCATAGATCCGGATGATACCGGGCTTTCGGGTTCTGGGGATTCGAAAGGGAAAGGAGGAATGCTTGCATCGCGAAACCCCGAAAGCATTTAGAGGACCAACACCAGGCCATAGGACCGGTCATATGAAAAGCGACCCAAGGGAGGAGCTAAGGATCTGTTAGACCCTTTCGGGTTTCGGCATTTTGAAAGACATAAAACAGGGGAACGCTTGCATCGCGATTCCCCGAATCATGGAAGCCGGAAACACCTTTTTGGTAAGGCCTGTGGTCATAGCCAACAATCACATGGGGGAGGATAAAGGAAGGGAAGGTCTGCGCTAGGCCCCATAGTAATTCAGGGATTCTGTTCCTTGAAGAAAAGACGTTAAGAAAAAAAAAAAAAATCTTAGTTGCCGTAGTGGGCGTGTGACAAATTGGTATCAGAGCATGGTTACAACACTTGGCCTGCTTGGGCTCATGAACGAGTTGCACAGAAGCTCCATTGGAAGTACTCTTAAAATAAGTAACCCTCTACCTTAACCCCCTTTATCAAAAGCCGAAGTTAAGAATGAAAATTTCCTATTGTGTGTATGCATTTGAAAAAAAAAATATGAATTATGCGCTGATTGTGAATGAATATAATGTTGACTAACAACAAGTGTTTTTCCTGCACAACAAGTGGACGATCAACCGCGGGAAACTGCAGATGCATAGAATGGTGACGCACCACGAAGTGGGGGATGGCTCCCACAATAAAGACGAAGAGTCTGACGAAAGGAGAGCGGTAGAGACCCCTCTAGATCTAGCTGAGACTGTGAGAAGACTCATGGTCGAACTACAGAGCTGCAAGGTGGACAACGAGAGGTTGATAAAAGAGCAAGAGAAGCAAATGAAAATTAATGTAGTCTTGCTGCAGAGCTTATCCGACATACAAAGACAATTGCAGCATGGACCTGATACCAGTCACGCAGACCAACGATAGAAAAAGAGAAGTCGAAGCCCACCTGGGATACATAAACGTGGTCCTTTAAGTGGCCACACTGGGAGGAGAACCTCGAGAAAGGTTCACCCCAGAGATAAGGGACAAGCGTTGGACGATTCCTCTGGAAAGGAAACTAGCGACTCAGAGGGATCTTATAGTAGCAGAACTAGTTCTTATTCCCGAAGAAAATGGAAGAAGCGAAATCATTCCAAAAATCATAATCTCGAAGCATTCAAGAAGGCCAAACCACCCTCTTTCGATGGTGAAATAAAGAAGGGAGAGGAAGCGGAGGCCTGGCTGCTTGGACTAAAGAAGTATTTCAGAGTCCATGACTTCTCGAAAAATTTGAAGGCTCGAGTAGCCACTTTAAACCTGAATGGGAAGGATTCCTTTTGGTGGGAAGACCTTAAGAACGTAAAAGGGATTCACGAAGAAGACCTATCTTGGGAACGTTTTGATAAATACTTTAGGAAGAAGTATCTGTCGAAAAAGTATTTCGATGAAAAGACTAAATAATTCTATGAACTCAAGCTGGGACAACGCACCATAGAGGAATATGTTAGCAGATTCCTCGAATTGCTAAGGTACATACCCTATATAAAAGAAGAAAAGGCAAAGGTGCAACGATTCATCAGTGGACTACCTAAGGACTATCAAAACATGATTGAGTTTGATGAGCCAAAGACCCTAGAAGATACTATCCGAAAGGAAAGATATTGTTATGAACAGCTTGGGCATCGGACATAACCTCGTGAAGGCTGGAAGCAGAAGAGTAGTTCGAGATTCCAAAAAAAGGGGTTTAAATCCCCAAGATTTAAAAACTATAAAAAGGACTCAAGGATGAGATTCCCAACCCGAAGTGCACACCAGTAGAATTTCCCCTCCCAGAGTGGGAATAAACCTTTTGGATCTACCCCAGGAAAGATTGATAACCTGAAGAAAGAACCCTTGAAATGTTGGGGTTGTGGAGAAGAACATCTACTGAGGGACTGCCCGCATCGACAACAGAACAGTCGGATAATTTACAACGTNACGTAGCCAGGAGCGTGCCACAAATTTATGCAGCCTTGGATAATAAACAAGCTGACCACCAAGCTTCAGTGGTGGAGATGGAAGGTATGATCACCAACCATCTAGTGTCTATTCTAATTGACCCTGGTTCAAATTTGAGTTATATAGCCCCTAAGATTGTTGATAAGTGTAAATTACAGCCACATAAACACGCCAAGCCATGGTTGGTACAATTAGCCACCGGCACCAAAAGAAAGGTAATGGAGGTCATACCATCTTGCCAATTCACTATGGGTGAATTCTCCACCCCAACAACCCTTAACGTATTACCCCTAGGATCGTATGACCTGTTGATTGGTATGGACTGGCTAGCCAAATATAAATTTAGATTGGACTATTATCATAAAACTTTAGAATGTGTAAGTGAAGAAGGAAAAAGGATAACCCTTCAAGGGATCCAAAAACCTTTCTCAATGAGACGAATATCAACCTTTCAAATGAGAAAGTATTGCAAAAAGGGATGTCCACTATATGTGATACAGGTGTTGGAATCAGTTGAAGATGACAAACCAAGCCTTGAAGACAACCCCACACTAAGAGAATATAGGGATGTATTTCCAGAAGAGGTACCGGGTTTACCTCCGAGAAGGGACATTGACTTCTCGATAGAACTTGCACCAGGAGCAGTGCCAGTGTCTAGGACACCTTATAGGATGAGAACACCCGAGCTAGTTGAGCTTAAATTACAACTAAAAGAAATGATGGACAGAGGCTATATCCAGCCTAGTGTGTTTCCATGGGGAGCACCAGTCCTGTTTGTGAAAAAGAAAGACGGTACCCTCTGACTATGCATAGATTATAGACAACTCAATAAGGTAACCATAAAGAACAAGTACCCCTTACCCCGGATCGATGACCTGTTCGATCAATTGGGAGGTGCTTCCATATTCTCAAAGATTGACTTGAGATCTGGATACCATCAAGTCCGAATCAAGGGTGAAGACATCCACAAAACTGCCTTCAGGACGAGATATGGTCACTATGAGTTTGTAGTAGTACCATTTGGATTGACCAATGCCCCTGCCACTTTTATGTGCTTGATGAACAATGTGCTCAGCAAATTCCTAGACAAATTTGTACTGGTTTTTATTGACGATATATTAATTTACTCCAAGAATAGAGCGGAACATGAGGAACATCTTAGACTTGTGCTTCAAGTACTAAGAGAACATCAGCTCTATGCCAAATTTAGCAAGTACGACTTTTTCCAGAAGCAAATACATTACTTGGGCCATGTCATATCTGAAGAGGGAGTAGCAGTAGATCCTGACAAGATCAGGTCTATCATGGAATGGCCTACCCCAAAGGACGTTTCAGATATCAGATCCTTCATGGGCTTAGAAGGATACTATAGGATATTTATAAAAGGATTCTCCAAGATTGGTTTTCCAATCACTTCCCTCCAGAAGAAGGGAGCTAAATTCACGTGGACACAAGAATGTGAAGAAAGATTTCAATCCCTGAAACACCTTCTGACCCATGCACCCGTGCTGAAGATCGCTGATCTCGAAAACGACTTCCTCGTGTGCACGTATGCCTGTAAGGAAGGGCTCGGATGAGTCCTTATGCAAGGAGGAAGTGTAGTCTGCTATGAATCCCGAAAATTGAATGAGCACGAAGTCAACTATGTGACCCATGATCTAGAGCTGGCCACCATAGTGCACACCTTAAAAATGTGGAGACATTACCTCCTAGGAAGGAAATTCGTACTTATGACAGACCACTGTGGATTGCGATGTCTGTTCGACCAACCAAAGCTTAATGCCAGACAAGCTAGGTGGATGGCCCTCCTTAGTGAGTTTGATTTTGAAATAAAACATGTTAAAGGAAAGGAAAATAAGGTGGTCGATGCCCTTAGCAGAAGTATGAAATCAATTCACCTGGCAGCAGTGAGCACCTGTGAGACGAATGTCAAAGAAAGAGTCAGGAATGCACAAGAAACAGACACATTCTTCCAGACCGTGACCTCGTACCTGTAGAAAGAACCCACAGGAATAAAGTATGAAGGCTACCAGATGATAGATGGAGGTTTGCTAACTTACAAAAACAGATTGTATAATCTAGATTGTGACAACTTGAAGAGGTTCATAATGGATGAACTGCATAAAAGACCATATGCTGGTCACTCGAGATATCAAAAGATGATCACGGCCACTAGGAAACAGTTCTATTGGCATGGGTTAAAGAAAGACATAGCTAACTATTTAGCTAAGTGCCTAGAATGCCAACAGGTTAAAGCATAACACCAGCACCCAACAGGATTATTACAACCTCTACCAATCCCGGAATGGAAGTGGGAAACCATTTCCATGGACTTCATCATCGGATTACCAACATCGACCAAACAAAATTACAACATCATGGTAGTGGTGGATAAATTGAGAAAGTCCGCCCATTTTATCCCCATCAAATCGACTTGCAAGGCAATAGATATCGCCAACATATTCATGAAGGAGATATTTAGACTACATGGTATGCCTAAAGAGATCATGACTGATAGAGACACAAAATTTACTTCCAACTTTTGGAAATCCTTGATGGCTAGTTTGGAGACCAAATTATTGTTTATCATAGCCTATCATCCTCAAACCGATGGACATACGGAAAGAGTGAACCAAATATTGGAAGACATGCTAAGAATGCATGTAATGCATCAACCCAAGAAGTGGGAAGATTACCTGCCACTAGTGGAATTCGCCTACAACAACGACTACCAATAATCACTGAAGACGAGTCCTTTCGAAGTCCTCTATGGTAGACTGTGCAACACTCCAGTCAGTTGGAGTAACCCCATAAACAAAATTACTATTGGACCCGACATGCTGAAAGAAATGGAACAACAAGTGATTCAGATAAAACAGAACCTGAAGGTCGCTCAGAATAGATAGAAAAGTTACGCTGACCGAAAGAGAACTCCAAGAGAATTCAAGATGGGAGACCACATATATCTCAGAGTTAGGCCCAAGAAGAGTTCCTTGAGGATGGGAGATTGTGCCAAGTTGGCACCTCGGTATTGCGGACCCTTTGAAGTTCTAGATAGAGTGGGACCTGTAGCCTATAGGCTAGCACTTCCTCCCACAGTAAAAGCACATAATGTTTTCCATGTTTCATTATTGAAGAAATATGTACACGATTCTAATCATATAAT
>JASDQU010312563.1:2418-13091 GCA_032191745.1 Picea mariana | reverse complement strand
TATAACTTGTGTTGCCGCAAGATGTGCAGAACTTGTTGACTATGTTGTAAGTGTTCTGCCCAAGTCTTGTTGTAAATGAGGATGTCATCCAGATACACCACTAAAAAAATATTGGTGAATGGTCGTAGGATATCATCCATCATTCTCATGAAAGTGGCTAGAGAATTTGTCAAACCAAAGGGCATGACCAACCATTCAAAAAGGCCTTCCTTTGACTTGAAGGCAGTCTTCCATACATCTGTCTGTTTTATCGGGACCTGGTGGTAGCTAGACTTCAGATCAATCTTACTGAAGTATTTGGCCCCCATGATCTGATCAAGGAGGTCATCGATTCAGGGAATCAGGTACCAGTTTCTAACTGTGATTTTATTCAGGGCTCGGTAATCAATGCAGAGTCGCCAGGTTCCATCTTTCTTCTGTACTAGCACGATTGGGCTCCCGCAAGGTGATGAGATGGAACAGATGTGCCCCTTGTGGAGCAGTTCTTGGATCTTCTACTTGATCTCCTCATTCTCTAACAGAGAGTGGCGGTAGACTAGCCCATTGGGTAGTGGTGCATTGGGTTTAGATCGATGGGGTGCTTGAATTGACAATGCAGAGGTACCCCGGTAGGTGAGGAGAAGATATCTGAGTATTCTTCCACGACCTTATCCACTTGCTTATTTTTTGTGGAGATGTCAACCGCAGAGACCCTAGATGTGGTTGCAATATTTTTCTCATTCTGAGAACGAATCATGAAGAAGAAAAACTTCCCCATCTGAGATATGACCTTCCTGAATTGCTTGGCAGAGATCAAGGAAATATCACTAGGTGGAACTGCCTTGGGTATCTTGTACAATTTCTTGTTCAAATTAATAATAACACTGCGAGGTCTAGGCTCATATACAACATGAAATTTCCATAAATATGGTTGGCCTAAATGAACATTACAAACTTCGAGATGGGAAACATCACACAATACCTCGTCTTTGAAGGGCTTGATTTTGTATGGAAGGCATCATTGTTGGTTGACTCGGATGTCGCTTCCTTGGTGGAGCCATCCAATGGTGTAGGGTTGCGGGTGAGGCATTGTTGGCAGGGTGAGTCACTTAAAAACCTCTGCTAAGATGAGGTTCTTCTATCTAGTGCTATCAACAATGAAGTGTAATGGTGTACCCTTCACCCACATCTGTGAATGAAAAAGGTGTTCTCCTTCCTCTTGCTCGTCTGGTTCACTGGGCTAGAGCTTGGTGGTAGCAATAGTAGCACTGAGTTCTGCGTCAATGATTTGTTTCCCCATTTCTAGTTCTGAATCAAAGTCAGAATCTTTATCTGATTCAGAGGTTTTCACCTCAGCCACCAATGAATCCTTTGAGCGTCAATCAACAATGTTATGCTAGAGTCTCTTAAGGAATTCGCACCACTTCCTGGTATCTTTCTTTGTCTTTTTGGTGTCCTTATTTTCTTGTGGCCTAGACTGGTTGTCCTGAGGCTACCCATCTTTTATATTTCCTTTGGTCTATAGGTTTGGGCCACCCTTTCCTGGATTTTGCTGTGAGGTGTTCCGAGGCCCAAATTTTTGCGTCTTTTGTTTGAGCTTTTGCTCGATTTTAACGACATATCGGTAGGCCATGTCCAAGTATGAGATGTCTAGAAACTCCATTTCAGCCTAGATGTATCTATGCAGACCGCCATGATACTTGAGCACCATATTTCTCTCCAAATATTTGATATCCATCTTGGTTCACAAGGTATGGAAGATATTTGTCAACTCGGGCACTATTTGGTCTCTTTCCTGCCGCAGTGTGGTCCATTTTGTGTATAGGTCGTCATAACTTCCAACATGGTAGTATTGTTCCTTAATAGCATCCCTAAAGGACTCCAAGGTGACCGCGACCGTAAATAATGAGGGTTCCTCTATTTCCTTTTGCTCACATAAAGTTTCCCACCAATCTTTGACATGGGGAACAACTTTGAGGAGCGCAAAAGTAATCTTTTCTCTATTCGAGAATTTATGGAGAGAGAAATACCCTTCTAACAGATTCAACCATTTTTCTACAGCATCTGCATCTATCTGACCTTCAAATATAGGAATATCGAAGTTGATTTGTACCTTGAAAGGGGCGGCGCCTCCACTTGAGGAAGATGCGTCACCTGTTGGTAGTTGTCGAAGGATTTGTGCAAAACTATCCATCATATCGTTCCTCTGTTGCGTGAGGGATTCCTCGAGAAACATTTTGAAGGGATCTCATGTCCCGCCGTCTTTATTTTCTCCCACTATCATAGGTCGCTTGGGCATGTGAGAGATTTTTTTCTCAAGAGAAACAAGCTCAAGACCCAATTCTTTGTACCCTGACCTCGTTGGGGACATGCATTAAGAATGATAAGGAGAATACCGCTCTGATACCACTAATCCAGATTTTATGAGTGGAACAAAATGAATATAGATTATTATCAAACGATGCTTAACACAGAATAACAGATGTACAGTAAAATTGGTTTCTATTCAATAAGGAAATAAGCTGAAACTGTAAAATGCAGCGGAAAACAAGCTTTCTATAATGGTGGCGGCTTATCTCTAAGAAGAGATGTGACTGTTGCGCTCATTCGCAAGAAGATGATTACAATGAGGCTCTTAAGGCCTTTTTACAATAAACAGGAATGTCAAAAACCCTAGACATCCAAAAACCTAACCCTAGGAGATGAAGCACCAAAATTCATGTGGGCCTCATTTGGGTAAGTTAGAACATCAACTTCCCAGGGTCATAACTTTTTCATACGATCTTCGTTTTAGGCGGATGATGGCCCGTTGGAAATATATATCCGAGGAGTACACATGTTGTCATTAGACTCTAAATCTGTCCATAGTCTAACTGTGGCGAGCCCTAAAAACGTTGCTTAGGGCCTCAAAATGGCCCCGGAAGTCAGGGACCCGAAAACTAGGAAAAAAATGTCGAACTAGAAAAATGCCAAAATGAGCCAGTTGGAATAGGTGGGAGGCCACCAACATCCATATGGATCATTCCACCAGAAAGATAGTGACCAAAAAATGATCCAATCTCTTTGTTATATGTTTTTCTCCCAGTCTCTTATTTCTCCAAGCGGGTCCAAGCGTTATAGGCGCAATGTCAATTAACCCTGCTTCTCCCAACTTATGCACAAAGAAATAAGAAAGTGAATCATCTTGGGACCTTTGTCCCCAGGATTCATCCTCCCCTATTGATAAATTTAGGTCACCTCCCAAGATAAGAGAGGAGAATTTCATAAAGGATTTTGCTAGGAGGGCATTCCAGAACTGGGGACGATCCTGAGTAGGACCATAAATGTTTAGGACTGAAAAATATCTCTCCAAATATTCAACAAAGACAATCAATCCTTGTCCTGAGTTGAATCCCCAAGAGTTTTCTAGCTTGATGGTTTTTGGGTTCCATCCCATTTCCATACCTCCCGAGTGGCCAAAAGCATCTGAACCAAAGAAAGACCAACCCTTTTGAATCATTTCCAATAGTTGAACGACCATTGCTTCTTCTCCAAGGGTTTCTTGTAACATAACAACATCAGGTTGTGCAAGCTCCAACAACCTTTGGAGCGTGAGATGCTTTGAGGAGATTGCCAACCCCCGACAGTTTAAGGAGAGAAAATTCATTTGGATACCCCATCTAGGGGTGGCATTGCTCTAAGTGCCTCGGTGATAGATATTTGTCAGCTAGTTGCCACATCAATGGATGCTCGAGATTGTTCTTTTGAAAAGAAGGATTTTCTACCCCTCCCATTTAAATTAGGACCCGATGTTGGGTTTAGACCCAGACCCAACAGAGGGGGGTTTAGACAACTTGAAGAAATAACTGATCAGAACCTCAAGTTCTAGCAAATGGATTCTTCATCTAAAATTAGAGAGGAGTATTGACTTTGGGGAAGGGGGGGAAGCTTGAGAGGGTATGGGGACTGGGCAAAAGAAAGACTAGAAAGAGGAGGGATAGGAGTGAAGGATAGGGGGTTTTCTAGTGCATATAGGAGGGAGGGGAGCTTGTTTAACATATTTCAATCCACAAAATTATGGGAGAAAGACTGTAAGAAATTAAAATTTATAGAGAAAGGAGAGATTGGGGGCATACCCAGATGAGCATCTACTCCCTTTTTGAGATGGAGCTCAAGATTAAAGGAAGTGTCTCCTAATCTTGTCACTTCCCCTTGTCCTTTGACAAAAAATAAGGAGTTTCCCTTGACCCCTGGTGGGCATTGACTGCATACTTTTTCGAGGAAACCTCTCTCCATGCCCGAATCATGGCCCTTGACTGAATTGGGGATGTCACCACACCCTAATCACGGAAAAAAGAAGGGGAGGAAATTTGCCATGAGTTTTACCCTTGAGAAGCTCTACACTTCAATAGAAGGGAGCAATCTGCAACCCTATGCCCATGTTTGTGACATAAGTGGAATTTTAAGGGAATTCCCTCATAATCAAGTGGTTTCCTAAACACTAAGCCACCACGAGTGAGCTCCAGCGTGTCTAAGAGGCCCTTTATAATATCCCCCGGCAGAGCCCCAATTGTAATTATGAATTGTAAACATGTTTGTTAGGCTGGTGAGCCAAGTTATAATAAGCTAGGAGGATTATGTGATGATTAGGCCAGAGAGCCTAAGATGCTAAAGCTATAAGCCAGATTTTTGTATATGTAATTATGCAGATCATTAATAAAAATTATACATCGATGCGTGTATACCAACCATGAAGAAAGAGTGATGGGGGACGAAGCTCCACTAGGTAGGGAAAGGGATGGGACTGAGAGGATAGGAAAGAGGGGCTAAGATAGAGGGCTTAACCCAAGGGAATATTATAATATATTCATGAATAATGAAAATATTAAAGTGGGGAAAATTAAATCCAGCTATCCTAAGTTCTTGGGAAAGATGAAACGAATGCAAACTGGAGTGCATGTATCTCCAGAAAGATAGGTGTCGACCTGGGTGCATGTAGTTAAAGTTGGAGGGTCAGCTCATTGGGGTGGTTCGCTCCCCATTCTTCCTTCCTTCATCTAACTCGTTGAGAATCCTTCATTGGCCTATGTATCTAGTACGCACCTTTGGAATCCTGGGGTGGTACTGGAGTTATCCCGTGTGTTAATTGAATGTTGTTGTTGTTGTTGTTATCCTCACCCTAATGGAACTGAGTTGAAGTGGTTGAAGAAGCGGGTTATTAGGCCTGTGGTTGAAGAGGCAGGTTGTCAGGCCTATGATAAACTCTCTCCAGGTCAGAAAGTTTGTTGGGAAGTGATTTTCTTCTAAAGAGAGTCCAGCACCAGCTACGAAGCTCTGAGAATTCTTGATCCTACCTACTACTGAGACCCTGAAATGGTAAGTGGAGCAGTCGATGGAATATGGAACAGTGAAGGTGCATATTCCTAGGGTGGAACAGGCATGTGGGGAATGAGAAACTGTGAGTAGTGGGTGTAAGAAGGCTCTTGGAGAGAATCCTTTCGGTTGCACTATGCAGTCTCTCATAACCCTAGCCTAGTCTAGAATTCCTTTGCCCTGGGTGGAGCTTAGCCCTAGCTCGAGGGTGACCCACTGCTGAGAGTGATGAATAGAGTGGTCTAAGGATGGGAGGTTCACGGAAGTTCTGCATGAAGTTGGTGGTCTTCTATTGAAATATAAGTACCACTTTTATGTTCATTTACATGTTGTGTATTTGTACGTATTATAATTGATGAGTAATGCCTATATATGTTGTATGTGTAGGATTACTATTATTTCCACATTAATATGTGTATTAGTAGAATATTTTATATATTTATGTTTATATATATGCACATGATAATCATCATTTCTATGAGGTAGCATGTCCTGGCCTAGGTGTCCTGGATGTGTATGGTGTTTCCGCA
Organism: Picea mariana; assembly: GCA_032191745.1. Lineage (NCBI taxonomy): Eukaryota > Viridiplantae > Streptophyta > Pinopsida > Pinales > Pinaceae > Picea > Picea mariana. Next base: position 7,230 of record JASDQU010312563.1, on the reverse strand, counting down.
AGAATCTCTGTGTGGCATAGCCCAGCAGGTTATGGTTGGGTATGCTACAAATTGGAATCAAATTGGTATCAGAGCTAAGTGAAGTGTATGAGTAGTGACGTTTCCCGGCTTGTTGGTGGCTGGGGACGTTACGAATTGGTATCGGAGCCATGGTTTCAACACTGAGCTTGGATGGGCCATGTTAGTGGAAGTTGAAGAAAAAGTTTCAGAAAATAATTGTTGTCGAAATGAAAAAAATTCAAGTTCAGAGCCCCATGGTTCCCACCTGGAACCTGGAGGGGCCACGAAAGAGAAATTTGGAGTAGGAAGTCCAGAGAATTTTGATGTACAGAGTACTAGAAGGGCGTTGAAGAACACTTGTGTTATCACTCCAGGAAACTCTCCTAGGTTGTATCTCAGAGATGTCTGGTAACTTAACTATTTTTTATAATTATTTACTGAATAATGGGTGTGGGGTTGGATCAAGATGAATTTCTAAATCACTAGATTGTAATCTTCAAGACAGTCTAGTTATATTCAAACATTACAAGGCCTTCAAGAGCTATTATCATATAGGTTTGTAAATCAGATGGATAGAAAATCAATCAATTAACCAGAACATACATAAATCATATATATGATGGGTCAACAAACTAGCAGTGGTTGCTTATGATTCTTGTTTAATAATCAAAGGTAAGATGATAATTACCATAGGACATTTAAAAAGAGACAAAGAAATAAATTCAACTCATAGGCATAGAATAGAAATGAAAAGAAAGTCTGACAATAACAATGAAAGAAGATTAAAGGGTGAATATATTAAAAAAAGTGTTTGTATCACAATAACAGTAGAGTCTAGAACTCAAAGTCGAACCTTTCATTCTTCCAATATTTTTGGCTTTGTAGCCTTTACAAACAGTTTCAAGATCCTAGGATACTAGATCGAATTTTTCCAAAATAGAAAGTCAATTATTGGCCCAAGAAAATAGGCAAAGATCCTATAAAATAGGTCAATTCAGATTCTTGGGTGGTCTTCATGTCCTTCAGATTCTTTGATAGGTGTAGTAAGCCTTCCAAGGCTGATGGATTTCCATGAGATATGAGAGAAGTCGAAAATGACACCTGGTAGCAATAAAACAGTTTTGTCCCTGAAAATAGCTAACCAATTTTAATCTTTCCGCATTTTAGAGCATCTCCAAAATCAAAACAAACTCTTGATAAGGATGTCATTAATTATTGTCTATTGATTGGAACTATTCCTGAGTCTTTTGGATGAGGAAAACATGGATCTATGCAAAAATACTAACATTATGCCCTGTCAGTGCTTTTGGTAGTTAGAATACACAAAATCTAGACCGATTAGCTACCAAAAGCTCTGCTTTCGGTGGCTAATGAACAATCGAAATGTTCGCCTAAGCCACCGAAAGTTTTGTCTTAGTGAAATTATCAAAATTTCAAAATACCTTTTGTCTTAGCTCCAAAACGCCTTAGGGCTGATCTTTTGAGGCTTCTGCACCTTGCTCAACTTCTGGAAATCCTGTAGGACTGTTGGTTGCCTCTAGTTCATTGCACTGAACTGCTACCTCTGCTAGGGTTTCAAGAGTAGCATGTGTTTGAGACTAGTGTTTTGAAGACATAGCTTGCTTCCTTAAATCCCTGACCTTTTTCTTCAAGTCCTCAGCTACTCTCCATAAGTTGTTATAATCTTTTACAATCTTGTCCTTATTTTTCTTTTCCTTTATGCTTTCATGTGCTAATATTTCTAAGGTTGAGTTGCTTTCTGCAAAATTCTTCGACAGAGCTTCATATCTAGTTTTAATTACCCTTTCTAGCACTTCTTGTTGAGCTAACTTCCTTTTAAGCTTCTTGATTTCCTTTGATTTACTCTGCTTCACTTTTTTGCTAGATGAGGCATCTGCAACTTGTAGTTCTTGTTCTTCTTGGGGTGTAGGTGATGGAAGATCTTCATACCTTGCTGTGAATACATTTACATATACTGAATTTTCATGCCTTGTGGTAACTAAATATTCATGCCCTGTTTCAATTTGGTGCTCTTCAGCCTCCGAGTTTGTGTAGGGAAGATTAAGAATGCTCTTGTTCACTGGGGGTTCTTTGGCCTTATATGTTTCACTGCTGAAGTTTAGTTTCTTATTAGTTTTATTAAGCTTAGAAGAAGGAGAGGGTTGGTTAACTAGAACTGGAGAGATAGCTCTCCTCGTCTTTCCACTCCTGGGAGTAGAAGACTTCTTGGAATGAGGACTCTTTTTACCCTCTGGTTGTACATCAGTCTGAAAATCATTCCAGAGAAAGAAGTAATTCCATTCTTTGCTTCTTCTCTGCAACAGCTCATAAACCAAGAGTTTAATCAAACCATGGTGGGATAGCTTTCCTGCAACTTTATTGGGCTTAGCCTTGACCTGATGAGCCATCTTAGATAAGCTTCTGTGGATATAATAGGGCAGATTGAGTGGGTTTCTACCAGTGAAATGATTCATGAGTTTGAAATGGTAAATCATCACCCTATTATATCTACCTTCACAAGTTATATAAACCAGAATGGATTTTAATAACTGTTGCCATTTCTCTTCAAGGAAAGACATAGGAATGTCTTTCTTCCATACCAAACCCTTATGTTCTGGTTTCAAGTAGGACCTGAATTCAACATTCTTTGTGACAGTGGTTTTGAACCAGTTTTCTCTAGTCCTGGGAAGCTCTGTCACCTCAGTTATGAGGGCTTCATCCACCTGGGCTTCATCTTGACCAATGACTGCTTTCCTTCCATCAAAAGTCAAGGAAAAAGCCTCTGCCACCTGCTAGTGAGAGCTCTGTAATTTTTTACAAAAATTATAGCAACCTACATCCCTGGAAAGTTGGCATACCTCTGGGTGTGATTCCAAGTAACTAATGTCGCCCAGCTCCTTCCTTAGATTTGAACCTCCTTTCTTCATCTGTCACAATGTTCATGTACACCTGCAATTGAAAAATTGGGTTTTGGGGGAAAATTACACAGCGTAGACTTAGGAAGCTTTGGCTCAGCTGTGACAGGGATGAGAATTATGAGGCGTGCATTAGAACATGGCGTTGATTACAAGGGATGTGAAAGAGAATCTTAATATTTGAAACAATCATGGTTGGTCACTGTAATGATGGGAAGTATGTAACCATGTGATCTGATGAAACAACCATTTGAAAAGATTTGGTATATCATGCAGAGATCAGCTCCAAGTCTCTAAATGGTTTTCCTCCTATCTTTTCAATGGCTAATTGCAATCATAAAACCTTAATCTCGACGGTTTAGGCGTGTGAAAGGACGTGCTGACTCCTCCCACGCTCTTGTGATTTCAGTGGCTAAAATAGCCCTGAATTTGTTTGTTTAAGTTGTCGAAAGCTAAGGCTTTCGGTAGATAAGAAGCACTTTTGAAGAAGCGCCTCAGCCACCGAAACCTAAGATTTGACTTAAATCAAATAAAAACGAAACCAAATGTTTTATCTAACTTTATTACATGCATAAAGCCCTCAAAAATGAGATTTAAAATTTTTTTAAAAGTATTTTCAAATGACATCCTATCACCTAAAATAAAACAACTTGATTAATTTATTTGAGGAGATAACAACTTGGAGTTTGTTCGGAACACGGGAGGTGTAATAAGTTTAAGAAATGGCCGTAGAGTATTGTGTGTCATTGGAATTTTTTTAGGAGGAGGAAAATCTTCGACCGTCAGATCTGGAGAAAAGTGCAGGAAGGTTAATCTACAAGTCCTTAAGAATTCGAGACTTCGGTGAAGTTATGTGTTATAGAGAGGAAGAGGTTGAAGCCCCAAAGTCCCCGAAGTGGAACTACACTGTAGATCTGGGGAGAAGAGATCAACCATTTGATTGGGTCGAAGTAAATCAAAGCCGTTGGATCAATCCAAGGGTGGAAGCTACGGTGATGTATGAAGGGAGAAAACTTCTGAAGCTTCGAAGTCCAGAGTTAATCCAGACCATCTATCAAAAGGGACATGTGTCAGCAGATTGGCTTGTTTAGGACTTAGGCATTCTTGAGAATTAGTGTATGATGGGGAGAGAACTCCCGAATCCTGAAGATCTGAAGCCCGAAGTGTCGAAGTAGTGAGTCATATTGATGTCACCTAGAGGTGACATGGACCTCTCCTATACCTGCTACATGACCCCGCCTAGATTGTGGACAACTGTTCTATGTGGACCCGGAGGGTAAAGAAGTCCGAAAATTTCAAAATTCAGGAGACTAGAAGGAAGTAGGCGTAAAAACTTCTGAAGCCCGAAATTCAAGAGTGACATGGCATGATGATGTCATCAGGAATGATGTGGACACATGGGATGTGTTCCACGTGTCAGTGGGTTTTGGACCCGTGGAAGATTGAAATTCCATTTGGAACATGACACGTGTCACCCATATGATCAGGCCATGTGTCAGTTGTTAGTATTCCACCACGGAGAACTCTGTTTGAGCATGGTTAGTGGGCCCACACTGGTGTTGATCATGATACACCAAGATCGACAACTAGGAGGTATTTTGGGGACCCAAGTTGCATGGGAGTTAATCCCCCAAGGCAGTCCCACAATCCAAACCATAGTTTCACTGTGGGGTTACGTGTCAGCGTCAAAAGAATTGTGGGGCGAAAGGCAGGTTACTCTAAACCGCCAATGCATGCCCTCGCAATTTGAAAGGTGTAAAGATTGATGTGACATATTAGTGTTTGAACATTGAAACCATGGGGCCTAGAGGACGTGTGGCACCAGATGCCGCAGTCCAGAGATCGGAATCTCCGAAAGAATTGTGCTATGTTATGCAGCAGAGGGACCCCCCCCCCC
>JASDQU010312562.1:949-13531 GCA_032191745.1 Picea mariana | reverse complement strand
AGAACATAAAGTACATAGGACAAAGGCAAATGTCTCTCCCACATGTGCTAAGAAGGGATAACACATGGGGAACACCTCCCAAGGTACACAAATCAACATTCTGAGATCAGGCTTATCCTTGATATTTTCTGAGTCTACAAGGACTTCATCGTCTCTTACAGGGTATACTTGGTGTTGAATACAAAGTCTAAATATGAAAGACTAAGTCAGGCTTCAAACGAGTTTTGCTTCCCATCAAGGTGGCTTCATTACCTTTGAATAATTCTGTTGTGAGTTCTTGTTCTAATGTTCGGTCATCTTTGGAGCCTTTTGCTCCTTACAATCAATCTCCATATGAGATACTCTGGATCTCAAAAATAGCTTCTTCATCTTCTTTGGTACATGGATGTATATTGTCATGTACACAACTTGGATAGTTTGCTTCATGTCTCATTGTGTTGCCTCCTACAACCTTCACTATAGTTTCCTCAGGGTTATCACCTGTGACCTGAAACAGGGTCAACAAAACAACAAGCAAGAATAATACTCTTTTGATGATAGTAATAAAACAATAGCACGAATAATCGTCACAGTAGCTCCTTTAGAGATTTCACTTGTGACTTGTCTAAAACAAAGATCAAAAGTAAGAAATACGATACAAAATGAAGTCAACACCCTTCTAGTGTTGGAGCAAACATTCCTCCATGGTAACCTGGAATCAACACAAGAAGTTTCTCCTAGAGGAGATGTTAGTTGTATCTGGTAAATGATTACATTAAGCATTTATCTCAATATGCTCACATGCTACCAAGTATAAAACTTTTCAAACACTGCTACCTCAACTATAGTGTTTACTTGTAAAGGGGTAGTTATCAACTTGTCATGTGTAACTTTGAATCTTATCAACTTAATTAATCAAACCTGGAACCTGGAGCCTTGTCCTCAAGACTGAGTGTGTTTCTTTTCTTCCAAGATGACAAGTGCTTTCTTCAACCTGTCTTTTGTACTAAGACAATATGCTATCTTAACAGAAAGTTGGGTTGGAGAATAAACTTTATGATCTCAACTTTAATCCATCTAATACCTTGACTTTAATTTTTGACCAAAGGTTAGTATGATGGTCATAGCTTCAACATGCAACCCAAATTAAAATAATGTCATATCAAATAGATGCATATCAGAATAATCAAACCTGGGTTGCATTATTCCTCTGAATGTGTTGGATCTTGAGATCCTTCTAGATCTATGGTAAGAGATCCCTTCTCCTGCAAATACCCTTTAAAGCTTAACAGTTTAAACATATGTGAATACATACCTTTGATAGTATTTGCAAGCAGTGGCACCATCTGACAGCAACGGTAATAATTACCAACCCTTATAAAACTTGAAGGGTGACTGCAACTGGTACTGAAACTGCAACTGCAACTTAGGGTTTTATGAGGAAACCCTAATTTTTCAAACTTCAAATTTTGGAATTCTGATCCAGGGGCTAGATGCACTGAGCTGAGGCGAGTAAGTTGGTGTAGTCAGATTTCTGAAAATCCAAATTTTACCCCTTGAAACTGAGCTTGCGGAAATCTGGACTGGTACTTCTGGTACTGGTTATGGTTTCCTGGTTTTCTGGTACTTCTGGTTTTCTGGTACCAATGAAAACTAGGATTTCACTTTCCGAGAGTTCTATCCACTGAAAAGGTGAGCTCAAGATGCCAAAAGCTTCACTAGGTTAGGGCACACTTTTCTAGATGGTTTTTAGGCAAAAATTCCTCTCCAACAAAAAACCCTAATTTTCTTGTACGACAACAGTGATGTTTTCTTTATCCAGTGAAAGATGCTCTCTTCAGCTTAGCTCTGATACCATGTTAAGTTTTGAGTTATTATTAGGTTTCTTTTCAATTTACTAGATAACCATAGCATACATAGGATCACTAAGAGAAACACAATCACAAGATACACAACATTTATCCTGGGAAACCCTCATGGGGAAGAAAACCCAACAAAAACTTCCTTAATATAGATAGCCAATACAATGCCAAGACAATAAACCAAACACTAGAGAATATACTCTACTAAGCAATGTGCTTCTCTCTCTTCCTTCAGTAACTAGTAACTGCAGCTTCCTTCAATACTTGCACACTAGATGAGTGAGTTGAGTGAGTGAGAAAATGAGTCGTTGTCTTCCTTTATTTATACAAACTGGCAGGTGCTGAAAAGGTGTCTCTTTGCTAGGCAAGGCCAACTTGTCTTTCTGAGTGGTTAAAACCACTTTAATTAGCTTGGGGAGCGACTTCTCAATTTGCATAATACAATTAGGGTTTGACCAATCCACAAAAGAGGATTTGGTCAATTACAATGCCCGACATGATCAATCCACAAAAGGGGATTGATCTAATGAATAATAAATCAATAATAAATAGAATACTCTTTGCAGTTACAATATTTCAACAAGACACCCTAGGGTTTTATCACAAAACCGTAAACCTAAACTTCCAAGATGCTCCAAGATAGTCCTAAAGGACCAAGAAACCCTAGCGACTCCAAGAGAGAGAGAGAGAGAGATCAAGTACAACTGAAGAACCAGGAGAGAGAGAATAGTGATCACCACAAACAACTCCTCCACAAGAGAAAACCCTAGTCACAAGACCAAACTCCAAATGAAGACGTCTCCTCTAGACTTCATAACTCCACCTAGAGTTCATGAGGAAGCCCTAGCGACTTCCTTCAAGAACCTAAGTACATAGAGAAGAGATGCAAGGATTTGATGTGATGATTATGTGAAGGACTCTCTCCTTCCTCTATTTATATGTGAAGTAAGGGAGGCCAACAATACAATGTGGGCCTAAGCCCTTACAAGCAACCTATAATGAGCACTTGTAGGCCGACACAAGTGAAGTGGTCCACTCCAAAGTACACATATAATGCTCCATGGTGATGTCGTACACAATAAGGACTCCAAGATAATGTAGTTACAGAAGGTATGTCCACATCTCTCCATCACAAGCCTTCACAAACTCTGTCGATCCTCCTAAGCAATGTACTCCACTAGGTCAATTGCCCCCAGCAAGAACACTATCGTAGCCCAAACGTCCCCGAGCCAACTCCAAGCCAAAAGGGAATCAAGGCAACCCCATGCTATCTAGGGCAAGGCTGTTGGGAGCGGGAGCGACAATTTTCAAAAATTTTCGGGAGTGGGAACATTTTTATATAATACATAAAAATATATATATTTTGATGCATATATTAAAAAAAAACATGCAGAATGGCGAATCAATTGCAAAAAACACGAAAACATAGATATAAGATCATTTAACTAATTGATTAGTGAAGATGATTAAATAATTAACCATTTAGTACACATATAACATCAACCAAAAACATTTGTCATCAATAGATTGTAATAGACAACATCAACCACAAAATGAAATAGACTCTAGAGCATCATATTTATTACCAAAGAGTTGTAAGATTCAGTCAATAGTTCAAATTTAAAAAATTCAAACTTCATTGGTAAATTGTCATATAATGTTCATAACTTCATTGTTTATGGAATAAGCCATAATAGAGAGTCAAGACAGTACTAAGTTCTAGAGACTACTTATAGAAAGGAAAAATAAAAAGAGATCTTATATATATTAGCAAGTACTAAGTACTATGCTCCAAGTTTTCCTCTTGCCATGAGAAACTTCTAGTTTCTTTTCCCGTGATCTTTGATTTTGAAGAGGAGGAGTAGGTGGAACTTGGAAGTGTTTGTGGAACACAACCAGCAACTGAATGGCCCCCGCATGACAATGGACATTGTGAATATAAAGGAAAAATTGATGCATCTGGAACGCTGCTAGTGGATGGGGGTGGCAAGTCTCCTCCAAGAATATGATCACCATCATGATCACCCAAAAGTTTTGCTTCCAAGCGCTCTAAAAGATGGCTCCATCCTGACCAAAATATATTGGGGTATTTATCCTCAATGATTGCTCTTGTTTCCTTAAAATTAACAACATTATCAGTGATGACTTGAATAACATTCTAGAGCCCAATCTCTTGAATGGTTTTAATCAAGGCATCTGCAATATTAATACATATCTTGTAGCGATCTGAGTAGTCATGGGTTGAAAGGAAGACCACACCACTAGCAGACACACCAAGAATATTCATCAATGGCCTACTTTTCACATTTTTCCAACCATCAGATACAACTGATACCTGATGTCGGTTCCAATCATTTGTAAATTTTCCTAGAGCACCTTGGATTTTGGCTCTTTCCCTGTCAAGTCCCAAGGTTCTAGCTTTGTCATACTGGGGGCTCCTGTATCCTTTAGGGGCACCATTGATGACTTGTAGCATTTCATGCCAATATGGTGAGCAAAGAACATTGAATGGTATACCACATGAATAGAGAAACCTAAAAAAATTTGCATCCACATCTCCTCTACAACCTTCATCAAGGAAATATGATAGTGTTTTACGCCTTGAAGATGAAGGCGAGAATGCACTAGCATGGGGGATGCAGATCAACCAGTGAACATTCTTTGTGCACTCTCACGTTCAACCTTTGGTCTTTTGGATTTGTTTTGCCTCCTCTCCCCTTTAGTATTTGAGTCTGCCTTCGAGTGGCACACTCATACAAGTTTTGACTCCTATACTCTTACCTTCATCCTAGTACATAGTCCTGCACATATGCTTTCTCACACGGGTATAGGAACCTATGTATTTTGTATGACAATGGTGACATGTAAATTTTGTGGTTCCATCCCCTTTACCTCCCCCAAGCCTTGTGACATACTTCCACAGAGGTGTGTACTTCTCTTTGGATTTTTGGGGATCATGATCATCACTATCATTTTCATTGTCTTCATCCCCTTCCATTCCTTCCTCCTCTCCTTGGTCTATGTTGTCCACTTCTATTTCTTCGTCACTATCATGGTTATTTTGACGTGAACTTCCCACCACCACCATCAAAATAAAAAATGGAACCAAAATGACATACCACATTGACATCATCATCATGATTGTTGAACCTTGATAATAACTTGCTACCTGCAATAGAATGATGGAGGAGAAATGGGAAAGAGTAAGAGAAGAAAACATTCAAAATTCAAATATTCAACATAGCATAATATACTAGTTTATAACAAATGGATTTTATTTATTTTTAAACAAGAAACAAGAACGGGCTTAAGAGCCTACCTCTTTATCTCTCCAATGGTGGTTGAATACGACTATGCTAGCCTTCAATCTCCCTTTTAATCTCTCACAAATGGAAGCCTTCAATATTTCTTCCAAGCCCTCCAATATTCCTTCCAAGTTCTCTAATCCCTTCCAAGCTCTCAAATCTCCCTTCATTCTCCTTCAATCTTCCCTCAATCCCATCAAGAACTAGCAAGAACCCTCTCAAAACCCTCCTAGCAAAGATGAGTGAAATGAAAAATAGAATGAGAGAAAAATGGAGTGAGACAGTGTTTTAATCCCTTAGAAACCCTAGCCATATCTTTCCTCTCTTATGGAACCTTGTCTTGGTTCCCACTCACTCCCAAAACAAAAAAAGAATACCCTCTCTTGCCTCACACGCACAGATTGAAGGGAAGTCCTTAGGGAGCGTTTTTTAAATGGAGGGAGCGCTTAGGGAGCGAAACGCTCCCTGGCTCAGGGAGCGTGATTCCTAAACACTCCCTTTGGGAGCGAGGGAATGAGGGGGGGGGAGGCGCTCCCCCGCAGCATAGATCTAGGGTCCAATGCCCTCCTCCAGAATGCACTGAGAAATTTGTGGTATAACTTGCCCAACACCAGTCCCCAATAATCCTTGCATCATACCATCTAATCATGGATGAGTAGAATAACCCTGACAAAAACTGTGAACAGTGGGATCATAATATATCTTTCCAAAGGAAATAAGAAGCCACGGGAATTAAGAGGTGCTATGGTATGCCAATGATCTTGAACTGCAAACAGTCTAAGCGGTTCAATCTTCAAGTAGAGTGAGGAGGAGAAGGCAGTAAACAACAATGTAAGATGGATAAGCTCTCATACAAATTCGTTGGTATTCTCTTTTCAATGTTGTCAAGAGTTGTTCATGAAGAGTCCTGTTAGAGCATCAATCGAAGTAGTGCACAGTTAGAAGAAGGGAGAGAGTCTGCTAAATATATAAGTGTAGTGGTGGCGAAAGATACCTTATTAAACTCATCCTTTTTCAAGCCATAAAAAAAATGTTTGCTTTTCTGGATTTGGAAGTTTCTATGGTTGAGGAGAGTCCACTACTTTGTCGGAAGGCATGCGACCTACCTCCTTTTGACTCCTTGTATAATTGTTGTAATATGAAGCCTCAAAATATGCTACAGGAAAATCCAGGAAAGCCAAAAAGGAAAGGTAAAGAGCAAAAAAGGGTTACAGTTGGCAAGCATGCACAGCCTTGCCGATTTGTTGAGTTTTCCTTCAGCCTCCAAAAAATCTTCTAAGTCGACTTGCTTGAGGGAGAAGCTTTTTCCTATATATGCAGTTTGAAAGGACAAGCCTTGCCGATTCGTTGAGTTTTCCTTCAGCCTCCAAAAAATCTTCTAAGTAGACTTGCTTGAGGGAGAAGCTTTTTCCTATATATGTAGTTTGAAAGGACAAAGCAAGGGTTAGACAATTCATTCTTGGAGATAGTTAGCAGTGAAAGACCAATGATACTCTCATCCATAGGATCTTGACCACCACCTCCACTACAAGCAAAGGACTCAATGGCAGCTTGTCACCTATCACTCATCATGATGCAGACAAATTTCTGGGTAATATCTGATTTGATATGATTATGCTTCATTCTAGCTCTCTAAATCTCTTGGCTGTGTTGAGTTAATTGTTTTCATAGTAGCGTGGTTTTATGCATTTATTTTTAAGTTATTTCGCTTAAAGCGCATTTCTTTCATACATCTATTGTCTATTATTATTGTTATAAGTATCTTTAGAATCTGATTTCAAACATTAAAAACTATCAATTAAATTTATCCTCATTCTCGACTGTTTTTAGACAACCCAAGAGTGATTTTTAGTGTGTTGATCGACCTTGAAATACACGCAGAATATTTATTTAAACAGCAGCATACACCCATTAGGGACAACCCCCTGAGGGTGAGATATTACTAGTGCAAACAGAGAGGCATTCAACCATGACAGAGTTGGCTGTCTAGAATTACCAGGCAGATTTGTTAGTGCAGGTTTGCAGGATAACAAAGCTCCATCAATGTCATCCGGTAGGCCTCTAATATGTGATGAAAATCACAAGTATGACTCTGTGTGATGAAAATCACAGGTATAAGGTCCCATACAATATGAGGGGTAACAGAACCCATTCACACCATCAGGTCATCACCTTGTACGTGGAAATAGAGAGTAGTTCTGCCCCATACAATGTTGATGATTGCAGCATCGTGAGACATCCTCCAGGATACGTTCTCCTCTGTGACTGAGTTGAGTCGACCTGAGAGGGAGCCCAGTAATGGGCATACCCACGTGATGGGGCATTGTTCTCCTCTGTGTGAGAGTTGAGTCATCCCCTAGTGGTTGGGGCATCGTTCTTCTCTAGAGAGTTGAGTCGTCCCCCAGTGGTTGGGTGTGTCCATGTGATAGGTGTATTGTTCTCCTCTGTGTGAGAGTTGAGACGATGTGGTACTCCAGATGATTCTCCTATGGACTCAGTTGAGATAGAGATCTGTTGAGTATAACGTCCCTGTGGTTGAGCACAGGTGGAGGTGTCCCTAGTGGCTGAGCACTAGTGGACGTGTGGATCCCTTGCTATATTGTCTAAGTGTAAGATTTACTTGTAACCCTAATTATGATGTAAAGGGTACAAGTCGTCCCCCAGTGGTTGGGTGTGTCCATGTGATAGGTGTATCGTTCTCCTTTGTGTGAGAGTTGAGACGATGTGGTACTCCAGATGATTCTCCTATGGACTCAATTGAGATAGAGATCTGTTGAGTATAATGTCCATGTGGCTGAGCACAGGTGGAAGTGTCCCTAGTGGCTGAGCACTAGTGGACGTGTGGATCCCTTGCTATATTGTCTAAGTGTAAGATTTACTTGTAACCCTAATTATGATGTAAAGGGTACAAGTCGACCCTACCATGTAAAGATAATTAATATTGTAATTATTAATTATATTTATTATATTATTAAGTTGTACAGGTCAGCCCTATTGTGCCAATAGACACATCATTTGATGTGATAAGTTTTGTATAAATAAAGGTGAATCCCCATTGAGGATTTCACACTTATCATTGTGTCATCTCATGATCTGAGAAGTTGAGGTCTGAAATTATGAGAACTGCAGCTCACACTTTTCTAAGAGCTAGCTTTCTCAGTCATAGCAGCACCCTTTTGTGTGCTAGGTTTGGTGGTGGATGGGGGATGTTTTCTTGAGAATATAGCAAACGATTGTTGGGTTTCCTTCCCTTGTGTAGAAGGGTTTCCCAGGATATTTCTTGTGTTCTTGTGCATGGTTATTCTTCTTGTGATCTTGGTTTACTGCAGCTAGTTATTGTTGCTGCAGTCATTGTGTATGGTTCAAGTAATGCTAAACAGAAAATGAAATAAACCTCATGCATCAGCTAACCATAGTGAAAATTCAACATACAAAAGGCACAATTGCCCAAAGTCCCTAATTTATCATGCCATCCTACTTATTTAATGCAATAACATATGATCTTAGTTACTGCCACTACAAGAATAACACAAATCTTCATTTTATTATAATTTCTTTTGCAGAACATCACATAATGCACCATTGTTTCAATCATTGATATAAAAAATGGTCACATTCGGATATCTGATGCATTTTGGAAAAAATGAGATCATCTACCATCAAAACAAAACTGAGTTAAAATGTATGCTCCTAATATCACTATGTGTAGATATATCATATACATTATATTATGATACTGCTCAATAGTGTTCAATGTTTATTTATCAAGGAGAAATGGCATGCTAGCAATTAAATGCTTTAGGCCTTTGTAGCAATGACTGCTTATATCATACACTCACCGTTGGTATTTTTAGATAACCGCTTGGGGCCAGATGTTCCTGCATAGAAGGGAAATGCAAACATGTAAAACCAATTTAATGTCTTTTTTCTTCCCCATGTATTCGTAGTTATTGAAAATCAATCTTGAACCCATATCTCAAAAGGTCAGTATGTTATGAAAAGAATGCAGAAGACACAAGACCACATGGGTAATGAGTTTAAGAAGCAGACCTGCACAAAATCAGAATACAGTTCGCCCTTAATTAAAGCATCGAGAAGTTCACAGATAAATGATGTCTGACAAAGCATCAATAATCAGAGTAAGTATACAGACTGACGGTAAATGCAGAGGAAACTAAAGATGATTTCCTCATAGGCCACACATAGTACAACGATGCAAATGAAATATGTATCCTTAAACTACCATTTTCATTCTTGAGATGATCTCAAGACTTTCTGAAAGCTCTGCATAGTAGAAATTAAAATTAAATAAAAAATAAATTTACAGTATTTATCAAAGTTTTCCAACAAACCATGTAGGAAACATCACAAGCATATAAAAATATTTGAAAGCAAAACTACAAAATTGCCAGTGTTAGTTTTCAGTTGCTTTGAAAATTACAAGAGATCCCATAAACTCTGACATTATTTCCTATGTAATCTGCCATTATTTTGTAACTCCCATCATTAAGTCTGAGGCATTGAGTACCCATAAATAAATCCTTTGTTTAAGATAACTGTCTTGTCAGAATTGTACAAATCCTACAGAGTAAAGGATCCACATAGCATTTGCTTGTCCATAAAATTGGAAAACGAAAAATCATACCAGATATCTGTCAATTGGTACACAGTTGGATGTGTTTGATGAATTACGAATAGTGAGATGGCAATATCTCATTTCCATGTTAAAACTACAATGGTCATAGCCCTTTGGTACTGCATTCTTCATTCTTAAGTTCCAGCATATGTTGCTTTCGCCTTCTTGCAATCAAACAGACATTATATTTGAACACATCTCCACTATGCCTAAATTTACTTTTACTAACAACCCTAGATGTCATTTTATGGTTACTTGGTTGATACCATAGATTTCATTTATTAATTTTTATATCTCATATAATAATTTTGCTGGTACCCTTGTTGTTCATGTAATGTAATTGTCTGCCCCATGATGTACTTATTTGTTCTATGAAGTAATATATGCATAATTTTTAAAAAAAAACATCTAAAATGACCAAACTTAAAATGCTTTTATCTTCAGATTCCTCCACAAAACCCTAGCTCCTTAAACAAGAGAGATAAAGTACTAATGAAGATGAACAAGAGAGAGAGAGAGAGAGAGAGAGAGAGAGAGAAACTAGCACTCCTTTAGTCACATCTCTAACACAAGAGTGATCAAGAATGAGAGCTACACAAAGAGATCATCTCTAAAGTTTTCTTCACAAGATTAAACCCTAGTATCTCACACGGATCCTCCAACAAAGACGTCATCCATGTTCTTCGTAATAACTCCTAGGGTTTCCTCATGAACCCTAGCACCATACCCCAAGAAGACAAATAAAAATAAAAGAGTACAATGATGATGATGAAAGGACTCTCTCCTTCCTCTACATGTATGAGAGGTAAGGGAGTCCACAAAACATATGTGGGCCTAAACCCTTACAAGCAACCTACAAAGCCACAAGTAGGTTCACACGTGTGGAGCACTACACTCGAAGGGTACACATGTCAAGCTCCAAGGTGATGTTGTACACAAGCAAGGCTCCAATGCAAGGGCACTCCACCAAATGTGTCCAATGCTCCTCCTCCAAGGACTCCAACGCTCCTTCTCCAAACCTCCAATGACTCCAATGCTCCTCCTAGGCCATGTGCTCCACTAGGTTCACTCCCCCTACATGAACACTATTGCAACCCAGGCACTCCCAAGTCAACACCATGCCTCCATGCAAGCATCCAAGTACCCCATGTTGTCTAGGGCTTGTTAACCCCTAGATTTTCACCCTTGAAAGTCTTGAGGGTTAAGAGCCAACATGCAACACTTTGGTTGGCATACTGAGATTTTCCCAGGGTTTTAGCACTTATGTTGAGCGGGAGGATGGTTCACACACGAGGCAGGTACATGGTTAGTACATGGTTACTTAGTTCAAGAGTCACAGGCTACTTGGTTTCCATGCATTTGTGAGAGAGAGATGTATACAAGTGTTGCTAATTTTTAGGAGGCACGGTTGAGTGGGTCTCCTGACAGTTTGGGACAACTTAGAGCATACAGTATAAGTCCTTGCTGAATTCTAGGCTAGGTGACATTTTTTCGAGCGACATGCAGGAACTTGCTATTTTTGGCAGGCTATGATTCAAGCCCCAGATTTAGATTTTGAGAGCGCGATATTGATCCTTGAGGCATCCAGAGGCCTTTGGACCTTTTTCCAGATGATGTCACCCAAATTGCTATTTTTAGCAGGTTGAGCATAAGGGCCCGCATGACAATTCTGATGGCATATTCGGATCCCTTGCAGAAAGACGAGATTAATGAGTATAAATTCAAGGGTATTCAGAAGACTTTCTATTTTTGGTAGTATGTATGTGGACAATTTTTCTAAAAATAGAACTGGAATCTATTTTTCTATTTTTAGTGAACCCTATTTTTAGAGGTTCTATTTTTAGCTGTTTTGTTTTTAGCTGCCTCTATATTTAGCAGGTCCAGTGATCGTCCATGCAGTGCCAAGTGGTTGCCTCCAAGGTTGACATGTGGTAGTGATGTGGCATCCACCTAGGCTAGGGCGCATATTCCTAAAATTGGAGCATATGATAACTAATTTATGATGGAAGGATAGGTGGCATGTGTTTCCTAAAATTATCTCCCCCATGCACTCATGCACCCACTCTAAAATTAGACTCTATTTTTACCCCCTTCATGCGTCCCTCTTTCTCCTTGAGATATGCACCCCTTCTAGATATATATTGGAGGCTTGCCTTGGCTTATTTCATCGGTTCTTGCAGTAGCAACATAGTGTCTCCCTCATTCTATTCTCTCTTTCTCTAGTCTAGTGGCTCCTCTTTGAGTAAAGTAGTCATTGTATCGGTTGTAGGCCTGTCAAGTGTGGTGCAATCAGCTCCCTTGGAATCTTTATCAATAAAGTGTGTGTTTGTCATTCAAACCTCTTTTCTTGGCAGTATTATGGTAATTTTGTAATCTGATATGTCATTTTCTGAACTATTTATCATGGTTAATTTCGATCGTTTTAAATAGTTTTCATCTTCTTTCCAGTCTCTCTTCATTGTGCTAACCCTGCAGGTTCCCTCCAAGCATATAAGATCGATTTCTCACTGTTCTGGACCGTTTTTTCACGCTGTCCAAGACAAAACAGCTTTCTGATTTTTTAATTTTAACGCAGAAATCAGACCTTAGATCAGCCAGCTGTTGAAATAATGCAACTGCAAAGAGCATTCTTATTATTGGATTAAATCCCCATTGTGGATTAATCATTATTATTATTTTGTTATTGGATTAAATCCCCATTGTGGATTAATCAGGTCATTATTATTATTATTGTTATTAGATTAATCCCCATTGAGGATTAATCATGTCGGTAATTGTATAAGGACCAAATCCCCTTTTG